>JAODUO010001217.1:57500-97500 GCA_025642075.2 Ridgeia piscesae | reverse complement strand
AGCATTCCTACTTAGTGTGTGAGACCATTTTAATTAGTTCCGAGCAAGAATCATGTATCAAATTCAATCATAATAGCCGCAGAGCGCTGGACATTCGAAGAAAATAAAGAGACGATATCGGAAAACAACCAATGATGGAAGTAAGTAAACAACGCTTGTTTGGAAAGACCTACTGTGGTTAGCCAATGTGCTTACGACCTACACAACACTTAAGAGATTCAGCAAGATATGTAAGAAGCTCTATTTAACGTACGTTCACACGTGGAGTTCTCTAAGCTACTTTTCGACAAACAAGTTCAAAGCAACAAGCCAAAACGTAAAGAACATTTATAAAAGCAACATTAAAATGAGGAAAATAAATACAAGCATGTATACAAGTATACAATAAGTACCTGCTCAAGGAATTTGACATTGTGATGGGCATACTAGTCGTTTATTCAGATATAGAGCAGTTGCACGAGGAACCATCCCAGTTCCGGATCACCGTAGTTTACATTTATTTATTCGTAGTTCATCTGGCAGACTGTTCTAGATCCGGGGCCCATCATGCACGAACGATTTAAGTCCACATTTGGACGTGTTTGTCTTAGGAACGACCGCAGTTTGATTCCTTTGCAGGGAATACTGAAAGCATTTAAGAATAATAACATTTGGAGCTATATTATTTATAATTTTGAAAACTTCACATGCCATTTTTTCATCCTTTTCACGTGAAGGTGTTCGGTGTTAGTGACCTTTAAAAGGTTATTCATTGTGCGTTGATGAGCAACAATTGTAAATAAAGCGAAGTGCTCTCCTGTGTGTTTTCAAGTTTGTTTGTGATAGCTTGGCTACATAACACTAGGACCTCACTGTGGTGAGGTCCTAGTTTCACTCGCTATTTTCTGTTGCTGAAATAACTATTAAGTAGAGTACTGCATGTCCTTTGTCCGAAAGTCAGCAAGCCTGTAGTTTACCTAAGCGCAGCTTGTGCGGGAGGCAATCGAAGGCGTTTGTTAAGTCCATGGGAATGGCTGCGACATTCTCAAGGGTGTCTACATATACGGACACAAATATACCCAAATACTGTGTACACAGGCATTCACGCATATATGCACACAATATATGCGCACACTGTCGCACCCCCTCGCACAGTGACACACTTATGGACATACACCACACACACGCAAGCACCCACGCACGCATGCCGCACGCACGTAGGACGCACGCATGCGCACGCACGCATGCGCACGCACGCATGCGCACGCACACACACACCACACACACCACCACGCGCACGCCGCACGCACGCACACGCACACGCACACGCACACGCACACGCACACGCACACGCCCACGCACACGCACACGCACACGCACACGCACACGCACACACACACACACACACACACACACACACACTAAACATGTTTGCCGATGCTTACAACACCATAACGATACACTGCTCATCGTGTAATTTAAACAATTACACGAGACTAATCTCGTGTATTTGTTGTTAACAATCCTTATCTATTAAATGACGCGGTTCAACGCTGCAACGAGCTATTTTGCAACGATATTGAATGAATCGTGTCACAGTTAATCAGCAAGTAAAGCGTTGTCAGGTCTCCTTTAATACAATGCAAAGTGTGACACGTACCTGGCATCGCAAGTACACCGATTTCTAGTATTGACTTCACTTTATCAGCCTTTGTGCCGTGGTACGCACGATGCCACTTCTCGAAGTGATGTTTCTTTTGCGGAACAACACTGCAGGGAGATAAATAGTATTGTTGTAGGCATAGGGTCCAACCAACCAGTGCTGTGTTGTTTTGGTGATTACTCAACACCCATGCTGGATCAGTGATTCAGAAATGAAAAGATGTACATAAGCGAATATTATCACACATACTTGAACTTAAGATATGAAGGTCGTACAATCTACTGAAATGTGATACAAATTTCTTTATTCTTAATTGCTTCCTCGGCTAACCAATATTTGAAGCAAGTAATTTATGTTTGTTAACATTACACAATCTTCTACACTTACCAGTCATTGCATCAAGTGATCAATTATCGACAACTAATTGTGTGTTATAAAGTAGTTTCATTGCAACCACCGCATTGTAGAAAACGGTTTCCAGCATGCCAGATGAGTCCATTATTGACCAATACAGTAAGTTGCGTTTAAAAAAAATACAGTTTTTATAAAAATAAATATATACACTTAAGTCTGAAAAAAATTCCAGTAGTGACTACGACGGTTAACATAGATGTTCCGTTCCTTTCCACACTGATGGTGTCAAGCATCATCTCCATAATTCCCACGTAAAGACTACATCAATTTCAGAATAGATTTACATTTCCAAAGAACTTGAAGAGATTTTAAATATTTTCGTTTTTTTCTCTGAATTGTTGATCAACCGCGTTGCTAAATTCTACCCTGTAATTTGTAAAGATTTCCTTAAAGATATGAAGGTCAGGCATAACATATTGCATCTACTTGTAACTAGAACCTATGCCGTAGTTAGAGACCAATATAACGCTTCTTGGTGATGCAGGTTTTACGATAGACACCAAAGCCACTTTGGACCAAACGTGATGCGTTGTTTCGTCGTGTTTGAAGGCTTACTGGATCGCGAATCTGTGCCAGCCGCGCGGCACTCCGTACTCTTTAGGAGGGTCTCCGCGGGTGAAGTAGTTGTCCTCTTCAGTTGCTGCGTGACAGTCTCCGCAGTAACACGCGTGACGCTCCTCGTCCCAGGTCTCCTCTACAGAACACACGTCATACCATGTCCATAAACACTCATGTCTCCTCTATAGAACACACGTCATACCATGTCCATAAACACTCATGTCTCCTCTATAGAACACACGTCATACCATGTCCATAAACACTCATGTCTCCTCTATAGAACACACGTCATACCATGTCCATAAACACTCATGTCTCCTCTATAGAACACACGTCATACCATCTACATAAACACTCATGTCTCCTCTACAGAACACACGTCATACCATGTCCATAAACACTCATGTCTCCTCTATAGAACACAGGTCATACCATGTCCACAAACACTCATGTCTCCTCTATAGAACACACGTCATACCATCTACATAAACACTCATGTCTCCTCTACAGAACACACGTCATACCATGTCCATAAACACTCATGTCCCCTCTATAGAACACACGTCATACCATGTCCATAACACTCTGTCTCCTCTAAGAACACACATCTTTCCATGTCCATAAACACTCATGTCTCCCCTATAGAACACACGTCATACAATGTACATTAACACTCATGTCTCCCCTATAGAACACACGTCATACAATGTACATTAACACTCATGTCTCCTCTATAGAACACATGTCATGCCATGTCCATTAACACTCATGTCTCCTCTACAGAACACATGTCATGCCATGTACATAAACACTCATGTCTCTTCTATAGAACACACGTCATACAATGTACATTAACACTCATGTATCTTCTATAGAACACATGTCATGCCATGTACATAAACACTCATGTCTCCTCTATAGAACACACGTCATACCATGTCACAAACACTCATGTCTCCTCTATAGAACACACGTCATACCATCTACATAAACACTCATGTCTCCTCTACAGAACACACGTCATACCATGTCCATAAACACTCATGTCTCCTCTATAGAACACACGTCATACCATGTCCATAAACACTCATGTCTCCTCTATAGAACACACGTCATACCATCTACATAAACACTCATGTCTCCTCTACAGAACACACGTCATACCATGTCCATAAACACTCATGTCTCCTCTATAGAACACACGTCATACCATGTCCATAAACACTCATGTCTCCTCTACAGAACACACATCATACCATGTCCATAAACACTCATGTCTCCTCTATGGAATACACGTCATAAAATGTACATTAACACTCATGTCTCCTCTATGGAATACACGTCATACCATGTACATAAACACTCATGTCTCCTCTATGGAATACACGTCATACCATGTACATAAACACTCATGTCTCCTCTATAGAACACACGTCATACAATGTACATTAACACTCATGTCTCCTCTATAGAACACACGTCATACAATGTACATTAACACTCATGTCTCCTCTATAGAACACATGTCATGCCATGTCCATTAACACTCATGTCTCCTCTACAGAACACATGTCATGCCATGTACATAAACACTCATGTCTCCTCTATAGAACACACGTCATACAATGTACATTAACACTCATGTATCTTCTATAGAACACATGTCATGCCATGTACATAAACACTCATGTCTCCTCTATAGAACACATGTCATGCCATGTACATAAACACTCATGTCTCCTCTATAGAACACACGTCATACCATGTACATAAACACTCATGTCTCCTCTATAGAATACACGTCTTACCATGTCCATTAACACTCATGTCTCCTCTATAGAACACATGTCATGCCATGTCCATTAACACTCATGTCTCCTCTATAGAATACACGTCTTACCATGTCCATGAACACTCATGTCTCCTCTATAGAAAACATGTCTTACCATGTCCATTAACACTCATGTCTCCTCTATAGAATACACGTCTTACCATGTCCATTAACACTCATGTCTCCTCTATAGAAAACACGTCTTACCATGTCCATTAACACTCATGTCCCCTCTATAGAATACACGTCATACCATGTCCATGAACACTCATGTCTCCTCTATAGAAAACACGTCTTACCATGTCCATTAACACTCATGTCTCCTCTATAGAATACACGTCTTACCATGTCCATTAACACTCATGTCTCCTCTATAGAATACACGTCTTACCATGTCCATGAACACTCATGTCTCATATACAGAACACACGTCATACCATGTCCATAAACACTCATGTCTCCTCTATAGAACACACGTCATGCCATGTCCATTAACACTCATGTCTCCTCTATAGAACACACGTCATACATTGTACATAAACACTCATGTCTATTCTATATAACACACGTCATACCATGTACATGAACACGCATGTCTCCTATATAGAACACACTTGTCATACCATGTCCATAAACACTCATTTCTCCTCTATAGAACACACGTCATGTCCATAAACACCCATGTCTCATCTACAGAACACACGTCATACCATGTACATAAACACTCATGTCTCCTCTACAGAACACACGTCATACCATGTACATTAACACTCGTGTCTCCTCTATAGAACACACGTCATACCATGTACATTAACACTCGTGTCTCCTCTATAGAACAAAGTCATACCATGTACATTAACACTCGTGTCTCCTCTACAGAACACACGTCATACCATGTAAATTAACACTCGTGTCTCCTCTACAGAACACACTTCATACCATGTACATTAATACTCATGTCTCCTCTATAGAACACACGTCATACCATGTCCGTAAACACTCATGTCTTCTCTAAAAAAACCACATAATAACACACACACACACACACACACACACACACACACACACACACACATATATATATATATATATATATATATATATATATATATATATAACACTCTTCACAGTTACGTTTGAATGCCGACATTAAATCAAATCTAAATTACAATAAACACATCATCGATACCTCTGACGTGTTCCGATTCTTGTGCTAAACTAAGATATGTACCTAATAGACTATTTAGCGATGCTCCATCTTTTTCGATATAATACTTCCGTTTCAGGATGTCAAATAATATCGTTATTTTCGTCGTTGTCTTGTCGTAGTTATTCTTCCAACGTTCTACCAAATTGAAATTGAAGTTTGACAAATCAATCTTCCTATTTTCCACCAATCCCAAATCACATCTATCTAATATCACTGACCTACATATATGTCACCTAGGAACGTAATATGTCACACATAAATTCTTTGAATATTGCGTATTGATCAAGAGTGGCAGCCTTCTTATTTGTAAGCAGAACAATTGACCAAATTGTTGAGTGAATTGTCGCCTCGTAGAGCATGCTTTCACCCCTGTTATCAACGAAATATCACCATAGTAACATGAAACCGTTTCTTTTCATGTCATGCAGTGTATACCTCGAATGTTGAGTTGTTTCAAGTAGCGCATGCACATCTTTCTATACTCGCAACCCCGTGAGACATCCTTCCTGCTCACCATGAGTTGCTGGACGGTGTCGCCCCCTACAATGACACGTGTACACTCTTGTTGAGATCTATGGACGTTGTACGGAAACAAGCAGTCGCCTATCTACGATAACGCTGACATGATATGCGTGTACACAACTGCATGGTGTCTAGACATTACACGCAAAATAAAACAGACTGAGAGAACTGTTATTGCACTGAAACGTGTCATAGCGGACACTTGTCAGTTAATGGAACCATGCCGAGTGCTGGGAACAACTAGAACTAAAAGCAAAACGTGTCTACAGTGGACAGTTTAGAAAGGTCCAAACGACTGGTTTGCATTGTCCACCGTGGTAAGTACGTCTGTTTTGCATAAACTACAAACGTTCGTATTTTGAAATGTATTGGCTGAACTTATACAGAGTGATATACAAAACACTAGACCAGCACAGGCGTCTAAATGACATATTTTAACAATCGACGTTGGAGTAGCTTACTTCGACTTCTCTGGACCACCTGGTCAACCTTGACCACCAGTCGCTTGGCCGCGTCAGCTACTTCTTTCACGTCAGCTTCTTTCAACTTCGTGACGGTGTCAGTCAGACTCGGGCACATTATCACTTCCATGAACGTCTGCACCGTAAGCAGTTCCCAGACTGCATTGAGGGCGAGTTCCTGTTCCGTCTGGTCGCCGATCTCCATCAATCGAACGAGATGTTCGCATACTTTCTTCTTCACCAACGACTCACGACAACTGGCGTTTTTGCCCAGGATGCATATGGCGGCTACTTGCTCGGTCGAGTAGAATGAAAACTCGAGCTCAGCCGATGTGAACTTAACGACTGCTCTGTGGTTTTCAGCGCTTTTCACAGCTTCTGCCAAGTATTTCACCAGAATTGCCATCATGTTGTCGTGCACTGTGAAAGACGTAACCTCAGATCCAACCATTACGTTGATGACGGAGATCAGAGCGTAGAATGCAATACTGGGCTCGTGTTTGGTCGGGTCGCAGTACTGGGTGAAGACGTCCTTGGCTCCGACTTTACGCAATGCGTTGACGTTGTCTGCCGTCTTCGAGCAGTTGTGAAGGATGGCAAGGGAATACACCACCAGCTTTGCTTGGGTCTGTGGCAATCAAAATGTTTGGTTAATGTTTAGGATAGCATTCTTCAACATAACATTGGGCAGATTTCATTGTCAGTAACGAAAACCATGGATCTACAATTATTCTCGACGCCGTCGTTGTTGTCGATCCTTTGTTAGTTTTGGCAACATTCACCACTCTAACACTTTGGACAATATTTATATGCACGTATACTTTTAACGTGAGAGAAATATCATTCCCTGTGAGAGAAATATCGCAATATAGTCCACTACACGTGCCTTGAATAACCGTAACAACCATAACACTACTCATCACCATCATTGCTGCTAAATAAGTAAAACAGTAAACAGTAAAAGGAAAATAAATTTACCTTGCTGGATTTGTAGCCTGTTTTCAGCTGTTCTGCTTGTTTGAGCAGCATCAGTAAGGCATCCGTTTTACCAAGGGCACTCGCAAAGTTATGGCTTGAATGTGTAAAATTCAAAAGCACATCGAAACACGCGATGGTGCAAAGTACAGCTCCTTCCTGATCAAGTCCGACATCGTTCGTCAGAAACTTCATGTAGTCAGCGATGACTGTTGTCCCACCCATCTCATTGAAGCGATCTCCCAACATTTGCTTGTGCGCTGGCCTTGCCATGCCACTGTAGACCGTAAGGAGGTCTTTCTGTATCGCCGCAATTACACTTGGGATTTCTGAGCGGTTTTGTTTTTTCATCAGCGCAATTGTCGCCTGTAATTTCTCAGTGATGATTTCTGCTGTAGACTTGGCTGGAATAATAAGAAACACATTACAGCATAACTACATCCCAAACGTACAATATGCGTTGAGAACTATTTCACGAGTGTTTTTTGCTCGGCAGCCCTTGCAAACACGGAGAGAAATAACAAAGAGCATTCGTACATGTTTTCATGTCGACCATATCAGATTGATAGCGAACTTATTTTTGTAGATAGTGTTGGAGATGCCTTAATTGTTTATGATCGAGTTATGATCCCGTCTACCTGACTTGTTGTGATCATGTCTACATGACTCGATGTGATCATGTCTACCTGACTCGTTGTGATCAGTCTACCTGACTCGTTGTGATCATGTCTACCTGACACGTTGTGATCATGTCTACCTGACACGTTGTGATCATGTCTACATGACTCGTTGTGATCACGTCTACCTGACTCGTTGTGATCACGTCTACCTGACTCGTTGTGATCATGTCTACCTGACTCGTTGTGATCATGTCTACCTGACACGTTGTGATCAGTCTACCTGACTCGTTGTGATCACGTCTACCTGACTCGTTGTGATCATGTCTACCTGACACGATGTGATCATGTCTACCTGACACGTTGTGATCAGTCTACCTGACTCGTTGTGATCACGTCTATCTGACTCGTTGTGATCATGTCTATCTGACTCGTTGTGATCACGTCTACCTGACTCGTTGTGATCAGTCTACCTGACTCGTTGTGATCACGTCTATCTGACTCGTTGTGATCACGTCTACCTGACTCGTTGTGATCACGTCTATCTGACTCGTTGTGATCACGTCTACCTGACTCGTTGTGATCACGTCTATCTGACTCGTTGTGATCACGTCTACCTGACTCGTTGTGATCACGTCTACCTGACTCGTTGTGATCATGTCTACCTGACTCGTTGTGATCATGTCTACCTGACTCGTTGTGATCCTGTCTACGTGACTCGTTGTGATCATGTCTGCCTGACTCGTTGTGATCATGTCTACGTGACTCGTTGTGATCATGTCTACCTGACTCGTTGTGATCATGTCTACCTGACTCGTTGTGATCATGTCTACCTGACTCGTTGTGATTATGTCCGCCTGACTCGTTGTGATCAGGTCTGCCTGACACGTTGTGATCATGTCTACATGACTCGTTGTGATCATGTCTACATGACTCGTTGTGATCACGTCTACCTGACTCGATGTGATCATGTCTACCTGACTCGTTGTGATCATGTCTACCTGACACGTTGTGATCAGTCTACCTGACTCGTTGTGATCACGTCTACCTGACTCGTTGTGATCATGTCTACCTGACACGATGTGATCATGTCTACCTGACACGTTGTGATCAGTCTACCTGACTCGTTGTGATCACGTCTATCTGACTCGTTGTGATCATGTCTATCTGACTCGTTGTGATCACGTCTACCTGACTCGTTGTGATCAGTCTACCTGACTCGTTGTGATCACGTCTATCTGACTCGTTGTGATCATGTCTACCTGACTCGTTGTGATCACGTCTATCTGACTCGTTGTGATCACGTCTATCTGACTCGTTGTGATCACGTCTACCTGACTCGTTGTGATCACGTCTACCTGACTCGTTGTGATCACGTCTACCTGACTCGTTGTGATCATGTCTACCTGACTCGTTGTGATCATGTCTACCTGACTCGTTGTGATCATGTCTACCTGACTCGTTGTGATCCTGTCTACGTGACTCGTTGTGATCATGTCTGCCTGACTCGTTGTGATCATGTCTACGTGACTCGTTGTGATCATGTCTACCTGACTCGTTGTGATCATGTCTACCTGACTCGTTGTGATCAGGTCTGCCTGACACGTTGTGATCATGTCCGCCTGACTCGTTGTGATCAGGTCTGCCTGACACGTTGTGATCATGTCTACATGACTCGTTGTGATCATGTCTACATGACTCGTTGTGATCACGTCTACCTGACTCGATGTGATCACATCTACAAGACTCTTTGCGGTCACGTTTACTTGACTCGTTGTGATCACGTCTACCTGACTCGTTGTGATCATGTCTATTTGACTCGTTGTGATCATGTCTACATGACTCGTTGTGATCACGTCTACCTGACTCGTTGTGATCATGTCTACCTAACACGTTGTGATCACATCTACATGACTCGTTGTGATCACGTCTACCTGACTCGTTGTGATCACGTCTACCTGAATCGTTGTGATCATGTCTACATGACTCGTTGTGATTATGTCTACCTGATTCGTTGTGATCATGTCTACCTGACACGTTGTGATCATGTCTACCTGACGCGTTGTGATCACGTCTACCTGCCTCGTTGTGATCACGTCTACCTGACTCGTTGTGATCATGTCTACATGACTCGTTTTGATCATATCTACATGACTCGTTGTGATCATGTCTACCTGACTCGTTGTGATCACGTCTACATGACTCTTTGTGATCACGTCTACCTGACTCGTTGTGATCACGTCTACCTGACTCGTTGTGATCACGTCTGCCTGCCTCGTTGTGATCACGTCTACCTGACTCGTTATGATCACGTCTACATGACTCGTTGTGATCATGTCTACCTGATTCGTTGTGATCATGTCTACCTGACTCGTTGTGATCACGTCTGCCTGCCTCGTTGTGATCACGTCTACCTGACTCGTTATGATCACGTCTACATGACTCGTTGTGATCATGTCTACCTGATTCGTTGTGATCATGTCTACCTGACTAGTTGTGATCATGTCTACCTGACTCGTGATCATGTCTACCTGACTCGTTGTGATCACGTCTACATGACTCGTTGTGATCATGTCTACCTGACTCGTTGTGATCACGTCTACCTGACTCGTTGTGATCATGTCTACCTGACTCGTGATCATGTCTACCTGACTCGTTGTGATCACGTCTACATGACTCGTTGTGATCATGTCTACCTGACTCGTTGTGATCACGTCTACCTGACTCGTTGTGATCACGTCTATCTGACTCGTTGTGATCATATCTACGTGACTCGTTGTGATCATGTCTACCTGACTCGTTGTGATCACGTCTACCTGACTCGTTGTGATCATGTCTACCTGACTCGTTGTGATCACGTCTACCTGACTCGTTGTGATCATGTCTACGTGACTCGTTGTGATCATGTCTACCTGACTCGTTGTGATCACGTCTATCTGACTCGTTGTGATCATATCTACCTGACTCGTTGTGATCATGTCTACCTGACTCGTTGTGATTATGTCTACATGACTCGTTGTGATCATGTCTACCTGACTCGTTGTGATCACGTCTATCTGACTCGTTGTGATCATATCTACCTGACTCGTTGTGATCATGTCTACCTGACTCGTTGTGATTATGTCTACATGACTCGTTGTGATTATGTCTACCTGATTCGTTGTGATCATGTCTACCTGACACGTTGTGATCATGTCTACCTGACTCGTTGTGATCACATCTACCTGCCTCGTTGTGATCACGTCTACCTGACTTGTTATGATCACGTCTACATGACTCGTTGTGATCACGTCTACCTGACTCGTTGTGATCACGTCTACCTGACTCGTTATGATCACGTCTACATGACTCGTTGTGATCATGTCTACCTGATTCGTTGTGATCATGTCTACCTGACTAGTTGTGATCATGTCTACCTGACTCGTGATCATGTCTACCTGACTCGTTGTGATCACGTCTACATGACTCGTTGTGATCATGTCTACCTGACTCGTTGTGATCACGTCTACCTGACTCGTTGTGATCACGTCTATCTGACTCGTTGTGATCATATCTACGTGACTCGTTGTGATCATGTCTACCTGACTCGTTGTGATCATGTCTACATGACTCGTTGTGATTATGTCTACATGACTCGTTGTGATCATGTATACATGACTCGTTATGATCACGTCTACCTTACTCGTTGTGATCATGTCTACCTGACTTGTTGTGATCATGTCTACATGACACGTTGTGATCATGTCTACATGACTCTTTATCTGTGATCGACCCTGACATGTATACGAGGTAGCAGGTAAATATCATAATTTATGTTCGACTGTTAATTGACGACGCTGTGTGTTGTGTTGGCCGCCCAGGCTTTATCTGTACGGCACATATGGTTCCCTTGCTGGTTTGATGACACTGTGTCATCTACGCAACAAACAAAGCCTACCTACCTTAAATAATTCCCTCATAGAAATAATGAGACAAACATATGTATTAATTCCAACTCATGAGATAAAGTCACTAATAATCGGGTTGATGATTCTGATATTTTGAGATTAGATAATTATATTTTAGCTCAATGAGACAACAAGAGTTTTTTCAATTTACATGAGTGTTTTGTTTAACCTCCCATGGAATAGACACTACGAAGAAGCGATTATCGATATAGGCAACGTAGGATGAACAAAATTGCCAACTTTCGACATAACGGCTGAGGCATTGTTTGCCTCTATTGGCCCTATGAACAATAGGATATAGTGTTTATTTACCACCGGCGGCAGCAGAACTCTGCGTGGGGCTGGTACGACCTGAAACAACAATAACCTTTCTGAAGAGACGACAAGAAGACCGTGGAAGATAGAACAGGATAAGCCGTTTCACGAAATAAACTGTTTCATAGAATGCACTGCACGTATTGATAGAAACTATAGCGTTATGCCAATATGTAGAATAGGGAAGTTAAAAGCAGCCGTAGGCCTAACATTTCATGATTGAACGTGATGCACATATTACATCGGCATGACTAAAATAAGTCAATAATACAACTACAATTTCAAAATTTCTTTCTTTCTGCAGATATATACTTATGTTTTATTCGTTCGTGACATGTTTGTTTAAATAAAGCACCTCTCAATCTATTATGTTATATTTTTGGTTACATATCGTTATTTTATTATAATCTTTATCATAATATGTAATGAGTTATTATAAAAGAAACCGCACGCACATAAACAAAACATGCACGCATACATACGACACACCAGCACATAATATGTAATAACACACACACACACACACACACACACACACACACACACACACACACACACACACACACACACACACACACACACACACACACACACACACACACACACACACACACACACACACACACACACACACACAACACACACACACACACACACACACACACACACACACACACACACACACACACACACACACACACACACACACACACACACACACAACAACAACAACACTTGCATCACAATATTTGTTATTCAAATTCGTGGACTGTAGATAAGCACATTGCCATCAATGTGGAACAAAAGACAGTTGAATGTTGCGGGACTGAGCCGGAGCTTCTGCACATGGCATCAGTCAAACATCTCTTAAGACGGGGCTGGTGGCTGTGATTAATTCTGATTTTCGTGGAGATGTTTAATTTCCCCCCGAATCTCAGTGATCGCTTGTATGCTGCTGGACATTATATCTGAACACGCAGGGAGGTACTGTTGAAACATTTACAAAATATTGATGGTTAAGCCCACCACATATATCTGTTAAGGTATATTTTTAAAGGTACGATCTTATATAGCGCAGTGTGCACATCTTTAGGATTGCGCAACTGGCTTTACACTTTACTCCGTGGCAGACCTGTTCAATCAAATACCAACTCAACTTCGCTAGGATTTAATGCGCGAAGATTATTCATACAGAAATATTAACTATTGTCTAAGCCAGGTATATATATATATATATATATATATATATATATATATATATATATATATATATATATATATATATATATATATATATAATATATATATATATTATGTTATAACAATAATAGTTTTATAAAACATCCATAGATGTTGTATTTGAGAAAAGATTTAGATATATCCAACTTACCAGTAATGGTGGCACAACAACCTTTCCCGAACAGATCGACTACAGCATACACATCGCATGATATCTTCAAGGCGAACTTGCCCTTTACCTCGCCGTCAAAGAAGATGTGCAGTTGACCGTTGGCTTTCTTCATCACACCGACAGTTGACCCCACCTTGAAATATATGTCAAGCAACTGTTGAAATCGTATTTGTGCGTTTAATATGATTATTTTGGCATATATCACGTAGTTTCATAGCGTAAATTAACTGGTAACTTATTAATGTCACGCGTAATGTGTGCTGTTATGAAAACATAATTTTTCTCTGATGAATGCCAAAGAAGAGACATTAGTGTTTAGACATAACGATATGAAACCTATGAAACATAATATATGTGTGTATAGTCTGTCGGCTTGTGGAAAGGAAGCATAATTTTGGGTATTCTCTTGGTAACAGGTTTTAAAATCATCTAAATAGTATATAGAACTTAACAACTTTTATTTGGTTCCATAGTGATATTACGGCCATTTAAAAACTGGCCGCCATATTTTATTTCGCTGTATGTTAATAACTGTCTCATCTAGAGAAATAATTGTGGTATGTGGCATATGTTCTATGGGGCACGAATTTCAAATAACCCATTTTTGGAATTTTCCGGCTTTCGCTTCCGCCATTTGTTAAGCCGGCGGACGTCAATATAAATGTCACAATATCTCAAAAACTACATCACATTGAGCAGCAATGTTGATGACATTGGATAGCTTGGTTGATAGCGATATACACCAATGTACAATTTACCTTCATTAACATTCATATATGCGCCATTTGTAAAGATGGCGTCCGGCTCAGCCATTTACCCATATCTTAAGAACGACCTAATCTAGAGCAAAACAACTGATGACAAGATGTAAGGTTTTTATATATGATTATTTAAATTGTATTACTTTTAACCTTTATTGATTTTCAAATATCCGCCATTTTTTAATATCCACCAAACGTTTTCCACATAGGTAATGTAGAGCCATCCATGACATAATGGTGTGCACAAGAACTCTTCACAGCCCTTGACCACTTCAGTGGACTGTTCTGCTCCTTCTGCAAATCCAGCCAATGCAGCAAGTACAGTTCGGAAGATGGAAGAAATGCTGTGAAGCTGGTACCCAATTGTGGCACCCAGCCAAGAGCCAAGAGCACGACATCATGTTGGGAGTATAGGTAGACTATTAATATGTTCTGCAACTTCCACAATATGTTGAATCATGCGATTGTTTGCTTCTTTGGGTATGCTCACTCCTGTAGACACATGGCAGTCGGAGTTTGTCTTGACACCATTGCGTGTCACGGTCATTAGGTTCTCAGCAGTTCTCATGTCGAAGACATTTTGAGCCAGGTATAGAAGTCTGATGCACGTTGAATCATCTACTATGTTGGATCATATTCATTCCCTTGGAAATGCCTCTGCACGGTGTTGTTTCCTTCAGTGAGGATACTTTCGTATAACTGTCAAAGATGACCTCGAGCTTTTGATTGGATGAGCTTAACATATGATTTGTCATCGTCTTTATAGTTACTGAAGTTCTTGACAGCCATCAACACCCTGCAAGGCTGTCATTCCATCGACTACGAGACAGCATCTGTATTGGGTGGATTTATATAATAGCTTATGGGATTGGATTGTGCCACTTTTGGCCTGCACAATATTCTCCAGCAACTGTTACCTTGTCATTTGTTAGATGGCTCGATTTATTTGGTTCCATCAACATCCAGCTTCTGTTTGCAAACTCGTAAGTGCCAATTATTGCTTTCAAGTAAAATCTTCTTTTGAAAAACGTGTTATAGCTAGCATCCTGGGTAAAAGTAGTGATGTTGCCTTCAGAATCTCAGTTTCTGAGCCAACCTTCTATTCCATCTACTTTGCAGTTAAACTCCACGACAGCAAGATTTCATTTGTCATCTTAGTGCTTATCATACGATTGTCAAGTGGAAAGGTTTTATAAAAGTTTCCAGAAGACAGGTGAAAGTTTGTAGAAGACAGTTTTCATGCATAAAAGCCAACATGCGCTTCACAATGCCATGCAATTGCAGTTGATGTTGGATGGGGTGGGGTGGATGAACATATTGGGAGTTTTCAATATGCTATAGCATAATTTTGTAATCAATAAACCAATGTTTGAAATGGCCAACTCTGTCCGTTTTACACAATATCTAAGAGCCAACTTAAAATCGTTGCCTCCATTTCCACGTCAGCTTCAAGGTACGACAATTGTTTTATTTTGACATCAACATTTGGTCTCTAAACCACGTAATTCTTAAGCCATGATAATTTTATAGATTTTGTCTAAAAAAATGGCGGATATTACAAAATGGCGGATATTTGAAAGTCAATAAAGGTTAAAAGTAATACAATTTAAATAATCATATCTAAAAACCTTACATCTTGTCATCAGTTGTGTTGCTCTAGATTAGGTCGTTCTTAAGATATGGGTAAATTACTGAGTCGGACGCCATCTTTAAAAAATGGCGCATATATGAATGGTAATGAATGTCAGATGTACATTGGTATATATCGCTATTCACCAAGCTATCCAATGTCATCAACATTACTGCTCAATGTGATGTAGTTTTTGAGATATTGTGACATTTGTATTAACGACCGCCATCTTCAAAAATGGCTGTCGCGAAAGTCGGGAAATTCCAAAAATGATTTATTTGAAATCCGTGTCCCATAGAACATATATCCACATACGACAATTATTTCTCTAGATGAAACAGTTATTAAAGTACGGCGAAATAAAATTTGGCGGCCATTTTAAAAATGGCCACACAATCATTATGGGACCAAATAAAAATGGCAACAAGGGTTTTTAAGTTCTATATACTATTTAGATGATTTAAAACCTGTTGCCAAGATTATACCCAAAACATAACAAGTTTGAATTATTTCACATTTACCGACGGACTATTATTGTGGCTATCTTGATACTGCAAGCGACTACGTACTGGATGTTATTTAGATATTTATGACGAGGTTCAGTCGTTATACAAATTAGGCGGATATAGGCAGATGACAGGTATTGATAGCTTGTATGCAGATGACAGGTATTAGTGGCTTATAGGCAGATGACAAGCATTTGTGGCTGGTAGGCACACGTACAGTATCATAATTATGTGCAATCATATATATGATTAAGGAATTACTGTGTATCTTTATGTCATTTGTGAAGTTAACATTATACATGCATTTGTACATTTAACCTTTACATTTGCTTAACTTTATATTTAATTTGTTTGAATTAAACAAACACTTATGATTGATTGACTGGTTAACTGTTTGAAAAATTGGTTAATTGATTATATATCTAATCTGCATCTGATGTTACCACTGCTGCAATTGTTTCACACACCTTAAGGTCGTGCAAATCAAACGTCGAAGCTTGTGCAATTGCTCTTTTGTTCAGAACAACCCTCGACCCGCAGATCATCCAGGTCTGTCCGTGTTGGCAGTCGGTCATTGTTTCTGGAAAATTGAGTTCCTCTGGCATGTTCGAAGTGACGCCGATGTCCATGACGTACTTTGTTTGCAGCGGTTTGGTCTCATCGAGTCTCACTTCGAAGTACTCGTCGTCCTTCAGCGGTCTGCTCGACATAACTATACCGTTGTTGTGGCCTCTGAAAATATCAAAAAATATTCATTCGCTTCGACAAACGTGTATATCTCAACAAAATTGAGCGAACGAATTTGTATGTTAACGTTTTGCTCCTATTACGGTTGGACCGCAGAAACTACATGCCATAGCACCTCTGCTTCGTGGATTATATTGTTTTGAAGATGTTCTTATGTTTTGCTATGTCTGCCCTTATGTCAACACCACAACAATACATATATTATTTAACTATTCTACGCTGTCAGGATAAAGGTGTATGTGGAAATGACCCACCTTCCTCCCCCACCCTCGTCATTTTCAACACAAACTGACAACTGCTGCATATGCGTGACACAGTTATGAACGATTGAATAAGTTTCAGAGTAACGCAGATTCGCAAAACCGATGTTTTATTAAAGGGACACGACATTTCGTGTATTTTTGTTGTTTTGCAAAGTCGTGTTATACAGCATCAATTATACCTATTACAGCTACTGACCGCCCAAAGATGTTTTTATGTCCCTTTTTTTTTCTCCATAAGAAATATTACGTCCACGTAGCCACTTTTTACTTCGACCGCGATACGTTTTAAAACCGTTGCAGCCGTGGCTAAAATCCGAGACGGAAATGCGTGATCACGTGATGCGTTATCACGTGAACACAAGTTGCCGGCTTGCATAAGTCATTCATAGTAATGGCGAGTAAGAGGACATTTCGCCTGGTAGTAAAGGAAAAAAGGTCAATGACACATTTAGGACAACCACACGGATTGTTTTAGAAGAATGACGATGAGTTCGCCTGAAGGCTGCCATGAAAGCGAAATTAAATCATAAAGTGGTGGAATTTCTGCTTGACACGCAATGTTTTCAACTTCTTTAAA
The DNA here is from genome assembly GCA_025642075.2 of Ridgeia piscesae. Lineage (NCBI taxonomy): Eukaryota > Metazoa > Annelida > Polychaeta > Sabellida > Siboglinidae > Ridgeia > Ridgeia piscesae. The sequence goes on along the minus strand of JAODUO010001217.1, from coordinate 79,113 downwards.
CTAGTCAGTCTAGTTCCTAGACTATACTATAGACATATATTATAGTGGGGCTTGACATCACCCGTCGTTGTGTTTTGTTGGGAGTTACAAGTGCACTGCACATGATGTTTTACAAATTATCATTTAAATTAGAAGTAGAGGAGACTGGGGTAAGTTGATCGGTGGAATAAGTTGAGCCACCCCTTCCCAATGTTGTTAGCTTCATGTAATGCTTAAGAGTGTTTTAATGTAAATCTTACAAGTGACATTGTAGATGTCACATCAGATTTCCTGACCTTATGAACATGGCGGTACAAACCTAATATGAATAGCTGGCATAAATAGTTCCGAAGAATACATTATTGGCAAACTTTCGATTTGACTAATTGCTACTACAACTTTGCACTATGATGCGCTCTCAGACACATAAATCGACACTTCGTCGTTTCTGCTAGCTGCGTATATTGTACATGTGTCACACAGTGTTGAGTTGTGACATTTTGAAATGCATACAACAATTATTTTGTTACCAGCGTGAAATAATAATAATTTACAGTTTACTGGATGAAATCATGAAAAACAGTAGTATTGGTACGACCTGACTCGTCTTGCAGTACGCCGGCTGTTGCTGAGTTGAATACTTGCGCCAACTTCCGGGTGAAACACAATGTCGCTAGTGGCCGTGCTCGCTGGCCCGCCCACTATCTCGTGGATTCCATCTGTCAACACGCACGAATGACGCCTGAGAAGAGACACACGCGGCAAAGAAAGTGAAGGACTACATAAGTTGTATGCAGCGCGGTTTACATTGTTTGATACTGCTTTGTGCGTAGTACACGTCACGGGTGGACACATAAGTGGTAGTCTCCGAGGCATGACAACCTCCAATTATGTCATTTTAGCCTCGCCATACAATCTGTGAGCACGACTCGGCACGGAGTAGCGGTATTTCCTTGACCTCGCAGCCATGTCACGCCGACGGTTATGTATCTCCTCCTTCCAGGATTGGACAAGAGCCGCCCTCAATCAGTACAAGGACTGATTGACGTCATAGGCCTAGGAAACGTGTCCACTGAACACCTGTTGGAGCAGCTGAAAGCAACATTACAGTTGTCACAATCAGTAACAACTGTTGATCCAATGGCGCTACATTGGATTGCGCCATCGCCTACAACATCTTGATACATCAACGGGACCAAGCTCGAGTTTCTTCCCTGGTGTCACACAATGGACGGGAGTGCCTTCGTACAGCTCCGTTTGGGGCTTCGTCACTGTTTGACGTTTTCCCAAGTAAACTACAGTTGCGGGACAAGGTGGCCAGTCGTCAACGGGACATGCCCTACACCGGGGCTCGGCACCTTTCGCCGCCAATAAAGCACGTGCTGCTCCACCTTATCAGTCAGCACCGGCTAGATCTGCGTCACGACAGCATGATTCTATGCCACCGTCGTCCTAACGCTCGCAGCCATTTCTGGTCACTAGAGGATGTGGCTCATAACGTCCCTTTCACCATCGAGGAGGACGGCGACACAGACCGTGACTACCTGTATCCAGGGACTCAGGCACCGGTCAGCCCAACCGTTGCATGACCATTGACACGCGACCCTCTAGACATACCACGACAGGTGGTCGTGTTAACTCCTTTACTCACAAGGAAGGTGGGAGCTCGATTGTTCCTGTTCTGCGATGTTCGGAGACGAAGGAGATGTAGCGAGTGGGTGTGCAATGTCCAGGCGGTCAGTTTCTGCCTACGGTTCCGAGAGTGTCCACCCATGACGGATCCTCATCTGCGTTTGTAGACAAGGGCGCGATCATGAATCGCACAGCCCTCCGGTCATTGACACAGTTAATGCAACCAAACAACGTTATCGAGGTAGTCCGCTACACTGCATCTCTACCTTGTCACAAAGAAACCAGGAAGATGGAGACCGATCATCGACCTCTCATTTCTCAACTCCTTCCTAGAGATTCCCCACTTCACGATGTAGAGTGCGGAACGCATACGGCGATCTCTACATCGAGACGCCTGTGTCTCTTCCGTCGATCTCGTGGATGCCTATTTCAACATACCCATCCACAGGGGTTACCGAACATTTATTCGATTTCACACTGGGGACACCGTATACCAATTCAGAGCATTGCCGTTTTCTCCAGCACCTTGGGTTTTCACTAATATTACGACATAAATAAACATGATACTACAGATGATGAGCATCAATCTCTGTCAATGCATAGTATATCTACTCACCATCTCACGATCAGTACCTCCGAGACTCTGTACAAGTGCTCAATCTCTGCCACAAGAAGTCTTTTTTCTGGGATACCAGTTCGACTTGGGTTTCTTCCAGGTCACTCCAATATGGATCGGTATCACAAGATCAACGCACTGATTCACTCATTCCTGCTCAGCCAAGGAGGATGTGTTCATAAATGGCAGATCCTGCTCGGTCTGTTTGCGTCCACAGAAAAACGGGATACTCTGGGACGGCTGCACACCCGCGAAGTCCAACATTGCATGAATGAAGTTCCAATGTGGAGAGCCACATTGGAACTTCAATGCTTCAACCAGCAACTTGTGGATAACTCTCTCCCCTACTCCGGAGGAAGATTTCAAATGGTGGTACACTGTTCTGAGAGGAGCCCCAGTTACCCCGATGGAACCAGACACTCAGTTGTTCACGAATGCATCGACCAACGGCTGGGAAGCACATTGGAATGTAAATACGGTGTCAGGTATATGGACAATAAGCGAGAAAAACAGTTCACATCAACGTGCTCGAGTTGGAATCACACACAGAGCCATACTCCACTGGCAGAGGAAGCTAATAGGCGTCACAGTCCTGGTTGTGTCAGACAACCCTACCGCAGTGTCCTACATCAACAACCAGGGCGGAACACGGTCAATACAACTGTGCAGACGGACCAAGAAGCTACTCCTCATGTGTCAGGCCAACCAGATAATGCTCCGAGCACGACAAATCCCCGAGAGATTGAATGTTCTTTCAGACAGCCCGTCACGCCCAGCCCAGATGTCAGGTACATAATGGTATCTACACCCATCTAACTTCCGAGCACTGACACGGGAATGGGGAATTCCCTTGGTAGATATGTTTGCAACGAGGAGCAATCACAAACTTCCCCTATTTGTGTCTCCCGTTCCAGATCCATCAGCCATGGCAGTAGATGCCCTATCAGTGAGCTGGAAGGCGCAAGGCATACGCATACCCACCACCAGCTCTGTCGCCACGGGTGCTCGGAATTCTCATATTGGAATCATGCGCAATGATATCCATAATATATTTTATATATATATATATATATATATATATATATATATATATATATATATATATATATATATATATATATATATAATATAATATAATATAATAAAATTATAATTTTTAATAAATTTATAATATAATATAATATAATATAATATAAAATTTTTATATATAATAATATATATTTATGCGAAAAAAGGGTGGGATTCTTCATATATATATATATATATATATTATATATATATATATATATATAATATATAATATATATATATATATATATATATATATATATATATAATATAATAAATATATATATATATATATATATATATATATATATATATATATATATATTATATATATGAATATTGTATTTAGACAATTTTATTATGTTAAAAAGTACATTTTGTATAATTGTACAGTAAACTGGTTCCTCTACCTTTACATACACGTGGCAGTGTCTAGCAATTCAACTCCACTTGCAAACACGTGCTCCCAGCTGGTGAGTAAACAAATGAAATGCAGCCTGCTTGTTTGTCCGCTGCGTGGCAGCACGCATTGGCACAGTGAAAAGCAACTTGTTAACCAATGATTTGTAATTATGATTTTTACAATATTTCAATGTTTATTTTATCAATCGTCAGCTGCTCTTCAATTCGTCACTTAACTCGCAACTCTAGACAAAATATTTGTTTTTGTAGTATGAAAAGTTAAAAATGTTCGAAGGCAGCGTAAGTACTCCAAAACGTTCAACTCCGTTACCACATATTGCGGTATGAAGTGTCATGAAAATAGCTCCCATAGGATTTGTGTGCTAAAATAATTTGTTTATCTTTATTACAAAGGTCTGTTGTCAACTTATAAAATATTATTGACTGACCACTGGACTCCCTTCGGGTCACCCTGGGACCACGCGTGGTCTGTTGGTCTGTCGGTCTGTCGGTCTGTCGGTCTGTCGGTCTGTCGGTTCTGTCGGTCTGTCGGTCTGTCGGTCTGTCGGTCTGTCGGTCTGGTCGGTCGGTCGGTCGGTCGGTCGGTCGGTCGGTCGGTCGGTCGGTCGGTCGGTCGGTCGGTCGGTCGGTCGGTCGGTCGGTCGGTCGGTCGGTCGGTCGGTCGGTCGGTCGGTCGGTCGGTCGGTCGGTCGGTCGGTCGGTCGGTCGGTCGGTCGGTCGGTCGGTCGGTCGGTCGGTCGGTCGGTCGGTCGGTCGGTCGGTCGGTCGGTCGGTCGGTCGGTCGGTCGGTCGGTCGGTCGGTCGGTCGGTCGGTCGGTCGGTCGGTCGGTCGGTCGGTCGGTCGGTCGGTCGGTCGGTCGGTCGGTCGGTCGGTCGGTCGGTCGGTCGGTCGGTCGGTCGGTCGGTCGGTCGGTCGGTCGGTCGGTCGGTCGGTCGGTCGGTCGGTCGGTCGGTCGGTCGGTCGGTCGGTCGGTCGGTCGGTCGGTCGGTCGGTCGGTCGGTCGGTCGGCCGGTCATCTACGACTATGTCGTTGAATAACAGAACAGTTCTGCATAGTTTAAAGATTCATAGGGGTTCATAAGATTAGTAGTTCTTAACGTCGTTACGTATATGATTTATACATGTAATAAATAGTTCTAAGAGTTTTCAGGCATCGGATGTTGACTGTTGCAGTCATTTACCGGAAGTCGGCAATATCCATTTCCAGTCCCTTCGAATTTGCCATAAATGGACTCAGCGTCAAGTACATCCCCTAATATGATTCTAAACTCGCAAAAAGCACATAATTATTACCGGAGAAGACATAGTCAGACGGGAGTCCCAGAACAAATAAAAAAACGTCGAGGGGTTGGAAAATTTGAACTTCACGGGTATTCTGACCTAATAAAAATTGACACTTGAAGTGATATTTTATGTATATATTAAAGCATCAATTGCAAACATGCGTGTGTGCGTGTGCGTGTGCGTGTGCGTGTGCGTGTTGCGGCGGGGCCCGTGGTTGCCCGGGTGGTGGCTGTCGTGGGGTGCGTGGGGTGCGTGTGCGTGTGCGTGTGCGTGTGCGTGTGCGTGTGCGTGTGCGTGTGCGTGTGCGTGTGCGTGTGCGTGTGCGGTGCGTGTGCGTGTGCGTGTGCGTGTGCGTGTGCGTGTGCGTGTGCGTGTGCGTGTGCGTGTGCGTGTGCGTGTGCGTGTGCGTGTGGTCGTGTGGTCGTGTGGTCGTCGTGGTCGTGTGGTCGTGTGCGTGTGCGTGTGCGGTGTGCGTGTCGATATGTGTGTGCGTAGTGCGTGTGTTGCTAGGCAAGTTGTAGTCTTAAGTCGTGTCGTTGCTTTTGCTAAGGTTCAGGCTCGATGTTGCTGTGCAGTATGACGGTAAGTCGGCAATATCCTTTCAGTCTTCGATTTGCCATATGGATAGCGTCAAGTAATGCCTATGTGTTCAACGCAAAGTGTTATTACGGAGGCTGTGACGTGGCAGAAAAATAAGTCGTGTGGTGTGGAATTTGCTACGTGGTATGCGATATAAAAAGCTGTGAGTGATTTTTAGTAAATTAGCGTGTGCGTGTGCGTGTGCGTGTGCGTGTGCGTGTGCGTGTGCGTGTGCGTGTGCGTGTGCGTGTGCGTGTGCGTGTGCGTGTGCGTGTGCGTGTGCGTGTGCGTGTGCGTGTGCGTGGTGCGTGTGCGTGTGCGTGTGCGTGTGCGTGTGCGTGTGCGTGTGCGTGTGCGTGTGCGTGTGCGTGTGCGTGTGCGTGTGCGTGTGCGTGTGCGTGTGTGTCTGCATACTGTGTTGACTACAAAGTAGACTTATTGGGCGTATACAGTTTAACTAATTAGTAGATGTAGTGCTAATTTAGTGCATGTCAAACATCTCTCGCTGTATGGATCAGTTAATTTTGTGAACCGACATCGCGTGATAAAAGATAAATGTCCTGCATTTCAGAACAAATAGTTACATTGTTATGCTATTCCTACCGTTTGGTAGTAAGGGAACTGATTAAAAATGCATGATGATATTGTAATTGGATATGACGTAATGTGGCAGTATCTGAATTTAAAAGAAAAACCCTCCAATATATATTTACACGAGTATCGGTCGGCGGACAATCCACGCATTACTAGAACCAAAGAATGGGATGTGACGCAATACGAACTGTGTATTTGTTGGTGCGACTAATTTATGTATAAATCCGTGCCATATTCTATATGAAAAAGGCTGTGCAGCACACAGCTAATTATGGTTGAACACTTATATGTTTTTTAACGTATATCAGCATGTGCAACAATACGATATGGCACGTTGCAATGTAATTACATGCGACATCAAACAAGTAATGTCAAATACCTGCGCTTCCCAGGTACTTGATCTCAATCTCAGCCCCGCCGTATGTCGCACTTACGGCTGGGTACAACTTCTGGCCATTGCGGGAGAACGCGCGCAGTCCACTGAGACACAGCCCGTAGTCTGTGCCGTCAACACCGCTCTTAAACCGCAGCGTTCCTTCGTCCATGTTGAGGATAACACGGATGACGTCTGGCGCCTGGAAGCCAGGCTTCACGTCATCCGGGTACTCGTTGATGACACAGTCGTTGAACAAGCTGACGTTGGCGACAATGTTCCAACCCAGAGATTCATCGTTGGAACCCAACAGCGCAGAGTAACCTGGTAACCATAAAAATCCGACCTTTCGAAAACAAACATGATTTACTTATAAGGGGAATATATTGTCTGGGATTTGTAGGATATACACATAACTTAGGAGGCGGAATTAAAGTAAATTATTGCATATATCGCTGGCAATCTCAAAGTTGTCATGCAAGTACATTACCGTAGGAAACGAACTACACATAACTTCGCTGATTGATGCTGCGACAACCTTAAAAAATGTTTGGCGACATTGTTTTAAAATAATGGTCTGAGTCTGACGCTGCTTACAGAAATGATATAGCAAAACGACCGTTGGAGGCTGTTGATCCGACTATCAGGAAACCACCACGGAATGGCGCTTTTTATGCTCAGATGATGCAACTAGGTTGACACTATAACAATTATTATTGTTCACCAGAACATTGGAGAGGGGCGGCGTAGGAAGCGACCCCAATGACAGCGTGGGAGCCTCGATGCTCTTTCTTCCAAAGAATCTCCCAAATGTGGGTGCCTCTGGTGAAGCCCTTCTTGGCCCTCACCACGTCTGTCGTACTGGAGTTGTTGTCTCTCACAGCCTGTTTACAAAGAACACAGACAGCGGGTATATATCAATCACAACAACGCAGTGAAATAATACACGCATGGGATATACTGATCATGTGAACAAAAGCATATTATACTGTTCACGGAACTTCTAACAGTCACCCCTCACGCAGGTCGCCTCGCTCAGTCACAACATCACTCACCTACCTGGTAATAATAATGACACTACTACTACTACAACAACTACTACTACTATATACTACTACTACTACACTACTACTACTACTACTACTACTACTACTACTACTACTACTACTACTACTACTACATCTACTACTGCTACTACTACTACTACAACAACAACTACTACTACTACTACTACTACTACTACTACTATTATTACTGCTACTACTACTACTACTACTACTACTACTACTACTACTACTACTAACTCTACTACTACTACTACTACTACTACTTACTACTACTACTACTACTACTACTACTACTACTACTACTACTACTACTACTACTACTACTACTACTACTACTACTACTACTACTACTACTACTACTACTACTACTACTACTACAACCACTACTATAATTTTTTGTAATAATAATAACAATAATAGCAGCATTTATCAGGGGTCATACAATGGCAAATGAAATCATTAAAGCACATTCAGTGAAGCACATCCAGTACTCCATTCAAGAGTATCCATTTAGTTGAAACTGCTTTCACAACCGTACTTTATGACGATTCACACATCACAGTTATATGACTAGCAATCAACGACATTGATTTCTTAGTACTAAATGTACTGCTTTTGAAAAGTGTTGTTTGAAACGTGACCACACGCACGAAGCCATAGGCACGTAAATAACATGATTTTGCAATAACAATAGAAAGCCACGAACGGACCATGTCGCTTTAAACAATTACACGAGACTAATCTCGTGTATTCAGTCCTTATCTAATAAAGGATCGTAATTCACCAGACGGTCGTTCTCCTTCAGGTTGAAGTTGGACGAGCAGTCTTCGGGGTCCCATGCGTGGTCGGCCTGACTCCTCTCTCCCACCGGTCGTTGTACCATGGCCTGCTCAAGTTTGACGAGGTTCATTAGAAGCCTCAGATGGTCGATGTCACCGCCTCCGAATGTCGACGCTTCTTGCCCCATTGTGCAGGTTGGACGCCTGGAAGTAGTGGCACAACAGCATATTTTGATATTATCAGTCCGTCACCTGGGCAGCTGAGCAGCTTTTTGAAGGAGGCAGTCGTCCATACCGTTGTCACAAAACCTCTAACATTACACCACACCACACGGAGTAGTGCCGGTTTAGGGGCTGGATAGACAGGTCAACCTCGATGTCAAGACTTAATATTTCTGACCTTCACCGACATTAAAGTACCACCATTTTTAAAGATGACTTTAGGCTAACCCTATTGTTTCTGTAGAACTTACGAACTAAGAAGCTAGGTTTATAAATTATGTTTTTTGTTACCTTTTTAATATTTGGTAAGATCCGCCGTGTTTAAAGATGCCGCCCAACACAGATTATTATTTCCATAGCTTAAACGGAACCAGACGAGAAAAGCTACATGCTACGCACGTCAAATCGTTAATAGAAACCAACCATTTCGAACGGTAATCACATTTTTAATGTCACTGGTTTATTAATAACACTTTTTTAACATATCGTCTGTCGAACTTGATGAGATGCGCCATTGTTGATGGTATGTGACGTAACGAGTGCTCCTTGCACATCTGTACTTTCCGAGGAGTCAACCTGAGGAAAGGAACTGCTTAGATACGAAAGGCAGTACTTTTGAAAACTGATTTAGCGAGTGATGTCAAAATGCTATATTAGGCCAGCCCTATGTTATCGTTCATGCGAATTGATCCCCATTCCGGCTTGACCCTGTTATTCGGCTGTGTTCTAGTCTTATTGTCACGTAGTTTGACCTTATTTCTAGTATTCATATGCCTCTGTTCATGAGAACCATTCAAAGTAGGATGAAGAAAAGCTGATACTAATGAATAATAGCCACCAAAGTCACGGTGAAGGTATTCATTGGTGTTTTGGCGGACGGCCAAACTCGCTTAGACTTGCTGGCTGGCGCCCGGCTCAGCCTTGGTCCAGGCTGTGTTTACCCGGTACCTTCTGGAACGTTAACTGTGGCGGACTTTTATGAACAATATAATTATGTACATCAGTCATAACGACAGATACCGCAATGTGTTTAATGGTACAAGATTTTAATAACTTAGATAACGAAGATTCAGGTCCAATGTAAATATATGAATACAAATAAGCAAATAGAACTAATTACCTATAATGAACTGCACTGCATGTCAGGCAACCTATTTAATTTTGTCCTGAAACACCTACAGGGATATAGGCAGAAAACACATTGAATAAGAAAAATTTGGACGAAAATAAAAATTGTAAAGGTTAGATTCTTTAAACATACATATACAACAAATCTATCATGGAACATGCTATGTTGAACACTTAGTTAGTTAAATCAGTGGTACACAATTTTCTGATAGTGTCATCCTTGTTCACCTCCTGCAACAGTCATACATTATCTTCACCTTCATCTGCTATCATCCTGTAGCCAGGAGGGTTGCTGCAATCAGAATACAACACCTCACCCAAGCCTACTGCCCCTAGAGGAAATGGATGGATGCTTGCCGGGGACGAGTACGTCCCAGTCCGGTGTCTCTAACACCAGCACCAATTGCCGTCTTGGAACTGATCAAATGTGGTTGCAAGACATCTTGCCAGGGTCACTGCTCATGCAAGAAGAACAACTTCCCCTGCACCGCTCTGTGCAAATGCCACAATTCTGATTGCAGCAATCTTCCTGACTACAGGATGATAGCAGATGAAGGTGAAGATAATGTATGACTGTTGCAGGAGTTGAACAAGGATGACACTAACAGAAGATTGTGTACCACTGATTTAACTCAATAAGTGTTCAATATGGCATGTTCCAAGATAGATGTGTTGTATATGTATGTTTAAAGAATCTAACCTTTACAATTTTTATTTTCGCCCACATTTAATCTTATTCAATATGTTGTCTGTGTATATCCCTGTAGGTGTTTCAGGACAACATTAAATAGGTTGCCTGACATGCAGTGCAGTTCATTATTGGTAATTACGTCTATTTGCTTATTTGTATTCAGACTTTGACATTGAACCTTAAATTCTGTATATACATACATGTGCCTCCATGGCGTTTGTACGTTTGTATTATAGTATTATGGTGTAATAAAATAATTGTAACATGACCTAATTGTTATAATTTGATTTTATAAAATGTTCATCTTGTGTTTACCTTTGTTTTGGCCTTACTGCATGACGTTGACCTCCAATCGACTTGAAACCAGTCAAAAATGAGCTATACCTTGACCTTCTTTGCATGAACTTAACCTACTATCGATCTAAAACATATTCCAGATTATCAGGCATGTTTAAAAACCCTACAATAGTGTCTAACATCATTTAAGTTGGTCAAGTAGTTGCAGAGATATGCCATTTTCTGTATTTCTATGAGTGATGGCGGCCATCTAGGATTTTGCGTCTTACAGGTGTCTAAAAATGTGAAACCGAAGATTTATGTTTAGTTCAAATAAAGTTCAAATAAAGTCAAATCAATCACTATCTCACTTTGGGCATCCGATTCATACGGGACTGTGAAATCCATACATGGTGGTCTGCACTATAACAGTGTGGTTACAACTGCTATAGTCAACTGGAACGCACCGGATACGTCATCGGACATGTGACTTCTGCTCCGCTGAGTGGTCAGACCGGACGTATTAGCGCGTTGATGGAAGCCTCCGTGTAGTGGCTGGTTTGAAATTATGTTACCAGTAAGCCAGTGACGTTAAACATATGATTACCGTTCGAAATGGTTGGTTTGTATTAACACTTTCACGTGAATAGCATGTCACTTTTCCCTTTTGGTTCCCTTTAAGGTCTACGTAGCTTAGGATTACCAAGTTAATGTCAAAATGTAAGATGTTTTCGATGGTGTGTTGTATTACTGTTGACCGTCATTGACAATCATAATATTATACCCATCATTTGTTTTAAGAAGGCGCCGGTGAAAACGTGTTATTTCCGTATCTTAAGAAATACGTACTCTTGAGCCTGCTATTTCAATATCTTCATATCTACATATCGCCACACTGTGACCACGTGGGTTTAATCTTCTTCGTCTTATGGTCAGCTCATCACTCTATATTAGCCACATGTTTGTGACTAGAGTATTGTCGAGCTTGGTTTTCAGAGTTGTCTTTCTCTAGAATTAGTGAGTCCACTACAGGTTACACATTTACCCCTTATGTGTGATCTTTTACTTCCCCATAGACACCATCGGCTTTTGGTGCATGTCTCTGACACAGGCAATGTGAGGGGAACGAAATCGCCTAAGTTTCTAAACGGCGGCAGGTGGGATTGAACCAACGTCACCTCGATTGACAGTCCGGCGCTGTACCGCGAGACCACCGCTCGTCACACTTAATAATTTCATACGTCATAGTGAAAAAAACCACAATTTCGGCAAATACATATGTTGTACAATTATATTGTTAACTACGTGCGCGTATGCGGTATCTTTTTATAAAGTCGTTTTTCAAACCGCTTTCTCAACAACAACTACGCATACAGTACACATAAAGTCTAACATAAAGTCAATTTTGTCGTCATATTTATCGGATCAGCAGCAGAACGAACACACTGCTTGCGCTTGACACATTTAGCACTGCAACGTGTGTAGCGCTGTCAGTCGTGATGCAGCCAGGAGTGACGCACGACAGGTTTGTCGAGATAACGTTTAAACGGGGAATTCAACGATACTCAAGAGATATGATTCACGTGACGCTGGTGACTAAACCCAGTCGTAGAATGTATCATTAGAGGATTGAAAGATAATTGACTACTCTCTTCGAACACCAGCGCGCGCACTTACGCACTACTACTACTACTACTACTACTACTACTGCTCTTGACTGCTAGCTGCTGCTGCTGCTGCTGCTGCTGCTACTACTACTACTACTACCCTTACTAGTATTACTACTATTACTGCTACTACTACTACTACTACTACTACTACTACTATTACTACTACTACTCTTACTAACAGGGGCGTCGATCCGGTTTTAAAAGTGGGGGGATGGGGGACCAATTTATATATACATATATGCATTATTTTTATGTATGTATATATTATATATATATATATATATATATATATATGATATATATATATATATATATATATATATATATATATATATATATATATATATATATATATATATGGTGCTAATTCTAAATTAAACAAAGGCCTTTATGTTATGCTATTTAAAATTGTTATGTTGGCTACATATATTTGAAGAGGGGACATGGCTCACCCCAATCCCTGAAAATTTGGAGGCTAGACTTTGGACCCATAACTGCTTGCCTCATTCGTAGAGTAACAACAAGGACTTATGTGCATATAAGTCCGTGGCACTAAGTTCATGGTATTAACCTTTCCCCTATTGTTCTACAAGTGTGTTCTATTTATATCTATGGTCCGTGGTGACAAGATACAAATGTTACACGGGTGCCTGTGTAGGACTTCCCAATCCCACCATTTGGCAAAGAAATTTGGCATCACTGAAATGGGATCAAATGACACAAAGTGCAGGAATCCGCTGGTTCCGTCGTAGGCGATATAAGTGTCCACCAGGGCGACCAGGCTGCAATCCAAACGGGGGACAGGACAAACAAAAATTAATAATCTATAATGTGCTTGATGATTAGTGCCTATTAATATATCAACACTAAGCCCGGCAAATTGACAGAGTCCGGCATGATGAATATTTACTGAACTAAGATCTAGTTGAGGCCAACCAAGTAATTTATTTAATAATTTTCAACTGGGTAGTCGGAAGTTTATATCTGAACTCGTATATTAATTTTACAACTAGACCGATGTAGAGCTTTTAAGAGAGGGGAGTGATCAGCCTCGCTATATGCCTGTAAATTTGTTTTTATGAAATTAAAAAGTGGGGGACATTTCCTATGCTGTCCCCTCAGGCTGAAAAGTGGAGGGACGTGGTCCCCTCGTCCCCCATCGATCGACGCCCATGCTGTGTAGAATTTCCCAATCCTACATTTTGGCAAAGAAATTTGTCATCACTCAAATGGGAATAAGTTACACAAAGTGCAGGAATCCGCCGCTTCGGTCGTAGGCGATAAGCATCAAGCAGGCAAGGGGTGAATGTGAAACACAAATTTCATAATTTATAATGTGCTTGATGGCTAGAACCTACTAATAATATCAACACAAGGATGCAAACTTTCCGATTGACGTTTCTGCGTATGCGCGATAAATATAAAATCACAAATTTGCAACGAAACGACAAAGCATTTTTGGTATGAATGCCACGGGCTGTTCGTCAACTCTCCTGTGATGATTACTGTGAAGAGTTGCTTAAAATGTCGTTCAAAACAATAACATCTTACGTTTGTTTAAATAACCGTCACGGATTATGGCGCACTATAGTCACGTTTGCTATCAAAATATGCTTCAAAACTTGTTTGCCTCGTGTTAATTTGCTACAAATAACTTTATATATATATATATATATATATATATATATATATATATATATATATATATATATATATATATATATATATCCTAACGAATAACCCGTAATATTTATACTATAAATGCACTGTCGTTTCGCTGTACATTAACATTATTTTACATTTATCGCGCATGCGCAGAAACGTCAATCGGAACGTTTATAACAGCGGAAAAATGTAAGTGCTACACCGGCATGATGATTATTTACTGAAGTAAGATCAAGTTGCGCGCTTGGCCAGTCGATTTTCTAATGGGTGGTCGGAACTTCATATCGCGAGTTTATTGTCTAGCTACTAGTCCTATGTAGCGGCTTTTAAGAGAGAGGAGTGGTGAGTCACGCTACATGCCACGCAATTTTCTATGCTGTCCCCCACGCTGAAAGGCGGGGGGGGACGCGTCCCCCCCGTCCCCCCACCGATCGACGCCCGTGCTAGAGCCTATAAATAATATCAACACAAGGTTGCAAACTGATAGAGCCAGGCAACGGCGCAGTCCGGCATGATGGTTATTTACTAAAGTAAGATCAAGTTGCGCGGTGTGGCCAGCCAAGCAATTTATCTAGTAGATTTTCTAATAGGTGCATGGTCGGAACTTCATATCGCGAGTTTATAGTCTAGCTAGACCTGTGAGGCGGCTTTTAAGAGAGAGGAGTGGTGAGTCAGGTTATATGCCTCGCAATTTTTCTGAGCTGAAAAGTGGGGGGGGGACAATTCCTATGCTGTCCCCCACGCTGAAAAGTGGGGGGACGCGTCCCCCCGTTCCCCACCGATCGACAACTACTACTACTACTAATACTACTACTACTACTACTACTAACCTTACTAGTATTACTACTATTACTGCTACTACTACTACTACTATTACTACTACTGCCCTTACTAGTATACTACTACTACTAGTAGTAGTATTACTACTACTACTACTACTACTACTACTACTACTACTACTACTTACTACTACTACTACTACTACTACTACTACTACTACTACTACTACTACTACTACTACTACTACTACTACTACTACTACTACTAGCTATACTACTACTACTACTACTATTACTACTACTACTACTACTACTACTACTACTACTACTATTACTACTACTACTACTACCCTTACTAATATCACTACTACTAGTACTACTACTAGTACTACTACTACTACAACAACAGCAACAACAACAACAACAACAATAACAACAACTACAACAACAACAACAACAACAACTACTACTACTACTACTACTACTACTACTACTACTACTACTACTACTACTACTACTACTACTACTACTACTACTACTACTACTACTACTAATACTAATACTAATACTACTACTAAATTCGCACAATATAATTATATTAAGGTCGCCTGGCAGATTACATGACCCAGTTATATATCTCGTTGACTATAACTGTTGATGACTTACCGATAGGTGGTGGGTTTGTCGTTATACACGTCCAGATGTGTTCAACCGGTGCTCTTTAATGAGTAGGCCGTATGTTTCCACTGGGTCGCTATGGTAGAGCGTGACGGAAACGCCGCCGAACATGGCCGCTTTTTGGAATGCAAATGCATGTACACACGTAGACCAGTACGTTGCATATTCATATTGCGGGAATGAGGACGTTGGTCGTGCTCCGTTGACAATCTAGGCTAAACAATAATGCACTTGGGGTTGGCCATTAAGAAAAGTACCTTTCTTATGCAGTGCCATACCCAGCTCACAGTCTATTTACATAGCGGTTCAAGCACACAAGAATGGATTTATTTCCATTTGACATTCTGGAACCCCCTTTTCCCTCCCCTTCTCGCCCCTCACCTTCCACCGACACCCTCTCACCCCGTTAGAAAATTAGACCCGTCCATCATCATAAGTGTACCTGTAGATCGTTTAGTAAACACAAATGTGGTTATATGGAAGGCAAAACAGTCCTGCAACAACGCACGAGATACATTTCTTCCAGACAAGCCGGTTAGTACAACATTAATTAGCAGCTATGCTGAAAGGTGAACGTATTAACTTAAAAACAAAAAGTCATATTGTGCGAATTTAGCATATGTTGGTTTACATCGCTTTCGTTTTGATAATTATTTCTTAGTTCCACAGAGCAGCGCGTATTTGACACCTCAGCTCACAATGAAGTGCGGCCATTGCGCAGGCGCATTCTTCCGGACGCTGATTCGGCAAAACGCATACTTCGCATGCGCGTGCAATCTCAGTGCCCGCTTTTATCTGCTCTGACGTAGCGTTTGGTGACATACGTCACGCTCAAGCTGAGCTTCCTCAAACCGCTTCCCGCGTATAGGCATTTTGTATTTAAAACTTGCGAATAACAGTCATATTGGAAGTCTTGATGTAGTACTAGGGGAATCTATGTTAGTAACAACGGATAATGCTGGACCGCTATCGTCGCGGACCTAGATTCGGCCGAATATGAGACAACGACACCGAGCTGAAAATGATAAAGAATCACTTGTTGTATACGAAGTGCGATACTATAAACTATTCACAGTACATTTGGTTTATGTTCATTTTAATACCCGGGTCCGCCCTGTCATACACAGTACTAAGCAAATAACCATCATTCCGAAAAAGGGTATCGTGACACCTCAACCCTAAGTGTCAACTATAACTTTTAACCGTGCCAGTTCAAAATGAAACGGCATATGATACCCAGGTTAGCCAAGCGGACTGGTACAGTCAAACTCACTGGACCGTGACCAACGACCACACCATAAACACCCCGGACTTATATGTGCATATAAGTCCTTGATAAACACCATAAGATCGCTTGGCAGAATACATGACCCAGTTATACATGACTCGTTGACATAGATATAAATAGAACACACTGGTAGAACAAGATCGCTCGGCCGCTATCAGTTGACACATTGTAATCGATCAGCCTTATCTATTAAACCACACTACGCCTTCAAACCTAGGCATGTTCAGCTCTCCAGCACAATCCGAGTAGTAATGACTTCTGTCGGTCATCGTTCCTTAATCTGCAGAAAGCCACTGCGGTCCCTGTACGTACGTAGGACTGCACCAAGTTTCCTACATAATTATCACGTTATTTATTTACTGACATCAGTTAGCCAGTGTAGTTTTAATTGTGTACAATGTGTTCAAACAGTTGCCTCACTAATACGCCTGTCTGAAACAAATCAATACGCTTAAACCAGTGGACCTAAACAATGAAGCTATCTATAAAACACATAGCTAAATAACGCTAGGAAAACCAGGTGAACAATCAATAACCACTGGCACAAAGCCAAACATTTATTCAATACCAAATTAGGTTTCGGCATAGAAACACACGGTAACTACTAAACGCAAACAAATAATGTTCTTTTTATTTTGCCAATACATACTTCACGGTGCACAATCGCACCATGCAGTGTAAACAAAACAGCGCCCTCTTGCGTTGCTTTATGTGTGTCGATCCACCTTACATAGCTATATACACACATGTATACAGTTGGCAGGTTTTGTCCAAGCCCCGCTGATGTTGATCTGTTGATCGCTAAGTACGAATCTCGTCTAATGAGCATTGATATGTCAGTTTAGTTGTTGGATGATTGATCTTGTTGGCTGGATAACTTTAACTAATACACCTTAAAACCTACTCGATTAACCTTGCCGCAACTATAATAATTATAGCGTTTTCTAAACACACAATTAAAGGCGGACTATAGATATCAGCGGAGTCTACGTCCAAACTAGGTCACACGGGATTGGTGCACGACAATACAACATTGGCAACGATTGTGGCATTCATTGTTATCACTAACTATATCTGTAGCTCTCATTCTACTATGTATTGCCTTTATAATGCTTAAGGGGTAATTTCAAAACACGAAACCAGCAACTTAAACCGCAACAATTCCTGCATCTGTTCAAAGAAATCACGCTTGGGTTATGGACTGTTATCAGACGCACTGTTTTAGTGGGTGGAAAACATCGTTGTAGAAGACTAAGAGGCCTATCCACCAACCGTCCCCTGACTAGTGTATTGGGTAGTTCCTTCTTAACCCTTGTGAGATCATCCGTTAAAAGTACCCGTGTCAACGGAGCTCTTTAACCCTTGGCTTCGCATTACAACAGCCCTTTCTCCCTTGCGTATGTGTTTCAACATAGCTCGTTAACCCTTGGCTTCGCACTACGCACTCAAACACTCCTTCTGTTTTGCATATGTTTGTAAATCTGTCGACGTGGCTGGAAAACAACAAAGAGAACCATTCAGCAAATATAATTCTCACCGTGTATACAGGCATACAAATACATGCAGTTATTTATCAATGTAACGTACGGCGGAACCTTATTGACACAAAGAACAGCCAGTCCTGCCAGTCGGTGTGCCCCGCCGCCACTGGCACATCAAGAGTGGCCAACGGTAAATCATTGGTGATAATAGTGTAGAAGTAACATGAACAGTCGAGTTAGTTGGATTAATGTCACTAGCAAAATGCGTACTCTTCGATGATAACTATACCCTGTACTATCATTTGAGTTTCTTTTTAATCTCCGTTACTTTCGAAATTGTTTCCTCCGCTACTTTCGTTTATGTCGCGAAATAATTTCGTTACAATACAATAGCCGTTGTATCTCCGTATCAACATATGTGGAATCACGGCGGTTCACCCGCCAGTTTGCCATCTTATTTGCATACAAAGTAGTTATTTTATTTTAGTGTCTGTTGTTGGGTTAAGATACGTGTAAAGTAGTGTAGTTCTATTTTAATCTCGCATTCCTATGCCAGCTATAATGTTGACGTTAAAATGGTAAGTACTTTTGCAAGTAATTTTACATTTTACTTAAGTATGTTTTTCATCAGTGTACTTTTAATTTTACATTTGCAGTTTTGAGGTGAGTCGTTTCTACTTTTACTCATGTACAACATAAAAGTAGTTCCGTCAGCACTGCCTATGCTTTCATACATAAACAGGGTAGTAAATACTGCTATATCTAGAATTGTTCAAAATAATTTGGTTGCGGCGTCCCAGCCATTTTACACATTGTCATGAGTATACGTAGTCTCGCTCGGCTGCGTAACTTCACTTAGAAGATAGTTTGGTCACTTAGCCGGCTTTTGAATGTTATCCGTGTAAAATGGTACCACGGATAATCGAGACTAATCATGTCATAATTCCTGCTTCATAAACAATTGCAAATTTGTATTTCTGTTTATTTTTGTGTGAATGCAAGTTTACTTTTGAATAGTTTAAAAAATTGTAGTATTATCTTATGTTATTTCAAATTCGGCATGAGATCCAATCAGCATCTCTTTGGGGGTAACATCGGCAGACCATGAATATACCAGGCGGAGTTGAGAGGCTGAAAAGTGCTGCCACCTTGTGGTGTCTGGTTAATCAAGGCTAGTACGTACATAACTTGTGACTGTTCTGTGACCGCTGTGTTTCGTGGGCAGGTGGTGACAGCCGACCATGGGGCTGGACGAGTCGAAGTTTGCGGCGGGTGGTGACGCCGACAACCTCGAGCTCCTGCTCAACCTGATCAAGCTGGAGAGAATGTTGAGGGACAACCCGGCGGGAGAGGGCAGTCAGATCGACCACGCGTGGGACTCGGACGACTGCTCGCCCAGTCTGTCAATACGACAAAACGGACTCCTCGTAAGTATGACTTAGTACTGGGTGAACTTGTACTGATTATTAGTATCATTAGTGTTATTATTAGTATTGTTATTATAACTATTATTATAGTAGTAGTAACAGTAGTAGTAATAGCAGCAGCAACAGCAACAGCAGCAGCAGCAGCAGCAGCAACAGCAACAGCAGCAGCAGCAGCAGCAACAACAACAGCACAACAGTAGCAGCAGCAGTAGCAGTAGCAGTAGCAGTAGCAGTAGCAGTAGCAGTAGTAGTGCAGATAGCAGCAGCAGCAGCTGCAGCAGCAGCAGCAGCAGAGAAGAGTAGTAGCAGCAGCTGCAGGACAGCAGCAGTAGTCAGTAGAGCAGAGAGCGGGTAGTAGCAGAGCATAGCAGCAGCAGCAGAGCAGACAGCAGCAGCAGAGCAGCAGTAGCAGTAGCAGCAGAGAGAGCAGAGCAGAGAGCAGCAGTAGCAGAGCAGAGTAGCAGAGAAAGAGCAGAGCAGCAGAGCAGCAGTCAGCGAGCAGTAGTAGCAGCAGCAGATGTAGCAGCAGCAGCAGCAGCAGCAGCAGCAGCAGAGTAGTACATGAGTAGCAGGTAGATCAAGTAGTAGTAGTAGTAGTAGTAGTAGTAGTAGTAGTAGTAGTAGTAGTAGTAGTAGTAGTAGTAGTAGTAGTAGTAGAAGTGGTAGTAGTAGTAGTACCAGCAGCAGAACCTCCCTATTAAGGTTACCTCTGACACTGGACAAACGTCACGTGACTAGCGGTATAACCGTTCTAGGCAGACCAAACTTCCAGTTTTGCTGAAAAAAACTGTTACAAAATAATGTCGTCGGTCGTTTCCGTCACCCCTGGTCAGAGTTGGTTGTCTTGTTATGCGCAGGCCGTGAAGACAGCTTTTGCTGAGACCGACGTCGTGCGAGGGAAACAGGGCTACTCGCGGGGAATCCACATCTGGGAGATCAGGTGGAGGAAGGAACACCGCGGATCCCATGCCGTCATTGGCGTCGCTTCCTACCAGGCGCCTCTGCAGTGCAGTGGTGAGTGCAAATAACAAACTACATCGGCCGTACAAACCATGGACTGGGTGATAATGCTGTACTGTAGGTGGCGGGAGTTTCCAGACGTGTACTCAGGGTACGGAACCATGTGTGGATGTGGCACCTTCTATTTGGCATCTTTGCGAGGGAATGTAAACGATCACACACACGGCCTGGGGACTGGGGAAGGAACTATCCGGTACCTCGCTAAAATTGGAAAGTAGGCCCGAAGGTCCACTCGCCTCTTTCTAAATTCACTCTGTTCCTCGGATCATTGGCCTCCGATCTACTAATCGAAAAAGCAAGCAAAATGCATTGCTGTAAATACTAGTGGTACCACCTAGCGGATTACGAAAACACTCATCCCAGATAGGTTTTGTTAACACGACTGAACAAGTTTGTCATCCAGAACAAGAAGCTTCAAATGTCAAGCAGGCAGAGAAGTCTTCAGGTTATTGGCAAGAGTCTATAATAATGCAATAACGAAGTTAGATAACAATGTGACACATATTTTTATATTATAAAATATGTGCTGCTTTGTTATATAGCCTTGTCATTGCATTTTCAAAGACTATCTGTTTTGTGCACATATGGTTTTGTGCCAAAGCTCATTTATATAATTGTTATGACAGTCTTCATGACATCGCCGTCCATATGTGTGATGCCATAATTATCTCCATAATGTGTGGTTAGTTAGTATAATTATTATTTCGTACATTCTTGACAGCGTACTTTTATTATCGACAACATCTCTTCTATTGAGGTGCATAATTATACATATGAATGGTATTCTAAGTTCTCCTTGGCCCATCATTATCATCATTTCAAAAGCATTGCTGCTGTAGCTATTTGGTTATTTCAGGGCACTGTGCCCTGCTAGGGTCGAACGACCAGTCTCT
>JAODUO010001217.1:37500-52500 GCA_025642075.2 Ridgeia piscesae | reverse complement strand
AGCCGACAGAATCAGAGGTATGGGTGTTGTTTTAAATTCCATATAATAATAAATAGAAAATATCAGTCACATGTTTATTTTGCCGGGAACAGATACGCGCTAAACTATCCTGCACACCTTGACGACTTGTTGAGACGTTGTCGCGACGCATCCGACTCGATCCCGTCTCGAATGCGTCTTTTTGGTAGACACAATTTTGCAGGGCTTATGAAAGATAATCTCGAGGCATCTGTCTTGATCTCGTCTCGATAATAAAACAGGCGGGTTGGATAATTTCGGAGCGTCTTGATCTCGTCTGGACGTCGGAAGTCACGTCGGCTTAGTGTACTGAGACATCACGACGAAATACAGTCGAGCGAAGTTCTACTTGTCAACGAGGAATTGGCCTTGAGTCATACTACGGGTAAAGATCGTGGACATAATAGAATCCAGAAGTCGATGTAAGCTGGTTCATGTTCCGACAAGGTAAACTACCCAATGAACTACGACATTTCCGGTAAGAAATGCCAAGAAACCGTTTCCGTGGAAATGAACCAGATACTCCAAATTGACCGAATTAACGCAACTTAATTGAACTCGGAGCTAACAGAACTTCAACTCACCCTAAAATCAATGGTGTCGTTCAAAGTCACTTTGCTCACAGCCCAAGCGCGTTATAGAAGGAAAATGCACACATCCGTGCGTTACGGATATGCCTACTTCTGGTTAGAGAGTGCCGTTGGTCACACACACTGCAGCAAAATACTGCAGCATAAATTGATGTGACGTTTTACCAGCCAAGCTGCATACTATTCGAACTTATTATAATGGGGAGATTTTAGAATTTCATTGTTTTTTTCTATATATACCGAATATATGTGTTGTTCGAGCCGATTACAATGTACATGTGCATACTCATATAATTCAGGTCGTTTTGTAATGTACCGACGTAAATGGCCTATGGTGAGATATAGATATCCTTGACATGGATTACTCTCTTACATCATTGGCACACCAGTCGTCTGTGTTGAGTCGTGAAGTAAATCAATCACGTATCCGCTTCTTGATTGACAGGAGGTGGCGCTTGTCAACAAGTGGTGCCCAGTGGCGCCACCGTCAGTCGAGACTGTGCGTACAAACAAATGTGTCATCGTTACTTACTCACGCTCGGAATACAAGGTACGCTCTGGGGCGGGTTGTGTAGCTTGTGGAACAGACACTCACTCTCAATTGTAAACATTTTATTCGAATCATCTAGCTGTTGTTTCTAAGCTTATATACTTTCGGTCGTTCCACTTACCTTAGTCCATTCGACTGCACAAAAATATATCTAGCTTTTATTGTTGTTGAATTGTTATTACAATTGAATTTTATTACGCGGACGTTTATTGTAGCTGGCTGAAATGTAATTGGTGTTTGCCGGAATAACATATTCTGTCAGATGTGATGTGTCAATGCAATTGTTGCTGACGAGTGACAAGACACACACGACGACTGAGCGTTGAGGTCGGTGTTGCTTGTAGAAGACCTGGTCAACAGAGACTGGAACGCCTGCTACTGCAGCGCGTGTCACGCGAAGAAGGAGGACAGCAACTACTACTCTCGCGGACATCCGCCCAAATCCTACGGCATTCCCATCGGATGGTGCCGCATCGGCCTCCAGTAAGCAGTTCACACACCATGTTTTGTATGTTCATCGTTCAAAGTTATAATCCCGTAACCACCAATACATTGTCTGGGACTTGGCACTTGTACATATAAAAAGCCTCCCCATATATTCCACGTCTAGGTGGGGCGTGTATAGCAGTCTAGTTACCCGCGATACAATATGGCCCCTATAATGTTAAACGTTGGAACTTTATAAGAACTTTATCTTTTATTCTATCGTTTGATTCTCAAATCAGTCATCATAAAATATCTTTACCTAATTTGATCGTTCAAGCATATTCGCATCTCATTACCGATACACAGCGAGTTATTACATCTGTTTGATTTTATGGAATTTGAAGTCGGTGTCATAGAATTAGGGAATGTCACAAGCTACTATGATTCCTTAGACCACACGGTTTCATTTGCAGTACTCCTGCCCGAGTCACGGCTCACAAATACTTTGAGACGTGGCATCGTGCCTTCCACGGTACCAAAGCCGAGTACATAGCAGCCATCTTGAAAGTGGGCGACTTGCTTGTTCCAGGTAAGATACTGCATATTCTTCTTGTACATCTAACTTCAATCAGTCTAGAGCAGCCAGGGGCATAATACCGTTGTCTTCCTAAGCGGGCGCTATAAGTCATGGACTAATCTGCGACAAAAGAAAGAAAGAAAAAATGCGCTTTCATTTTATCCGAAATTAACCGTTTTAATCGGCTTTCGTGTTCGTATTTTATGTTAAATGGACGAAAATCTATTATAGGTAATACTGTCAGTACTTTCTTCATTGTGTGCGATTTTTCAAAAGTCGCAAGGCAAGCCGATTAGTAGGCGACGTTTCTTGTAGGTTGCGTCAATGTGGAATTGTTTTCAAATTTACTTCACAAAAACGTCATTTTGCCAATTTAAAGTCTTCTGAGTCTGTCCTGAGTATTTTGTTAAACGGGTGTAAGTGACATGAATTATGTCCTGCGCAATTCACATATACAACATAAAATAGGTGACGTGGCGTTGGGGGGAAAGAAGATCGGAGAACGACCTGGCCACTTCGACGACAAACATAAGCCAGATGGATTCGACACGAAGCAGATATTTGTATCACCAAGTATCCGCTACGCCGGACACAACGCCTACGCCACACCGGCCAGGTAACACATCACTCCGGTCATCGCCTTGGATAGTGGCCAGTGTTGATGATCGCGTGGGAACAAGCGCATAGATTCTTGCTTTTAAATGTTTTGTCTATATCGCGAGCAGATCTGATAGTTATTCTAAACATTATATATATATATATATATATATATATATATATATATATATATATATATATATATATATTTGTGTGTGTGTGTGTGTGTGTGTTGTCTGTCTGTGTGTCTGTCTGTCTGTCTGTCTGTCTGTCTGTCTGTCTGTGTCGTCGTCTGTCTGTCTGTCTGTCGTCTGTGTCTGTCTGTCTGTCTGTCTGTCTGTCTGTCTGTCTGTCTGTCTGTCTGTCTGTCTGTCTGTCTGTCTGTCTGTCTGTCTGTCTGTCTGTCTGTCTGTCTGTCTGTCTGTCTGTCTGTCTGTCTGTCTGTCTGTCTGTCTGTCTGTCTGTCTGTCTGTCTGTCTGTCTGTCTGTCTGTCTGTCTGTCTGTCTGTCTGTCTGTCTGTCTGTCTGTCTGTCTGTCTGTCGTCTGTTGTCTGTGTCTGTCTGTCTGTCTGTCTGTCTGTCTGTCTGTCTGTCTGTCTGTCTGTCTGTCTGTCTGTCTGTCTGTCTGTCTGTCTGTCTGTCTGTCTGTCTGTCTGTCTGTCTGTCTGTCTGTCTGTCTGTCTGTCTGTCTGTCTGTCTGTCTGTCTGTCTGTCTGTCTGTCTCTCTGTCTGTCTCTCTGTCTGCTGTCTGTAAGATATGCGCCACAAACCGATATGTGATTTTATGTGAATCACTGAGTTGTTGGCCACATGGGCGATTAATGATTATGCATCCCGATCATTATGAATATTCAGACACATGCAGTGAACTTAAAATAAAATCGAATTCTAGCGAACTGAACGGATATTCATGACATTACCTAGTATGGATAGTATAGACGGATCCGAACCAGAAATTCCGAGTACACGAAGTTATAATTCTTTTTCGATATGTTATCTGGGTTATAAGTGATTAGTAAAACACAGATGTAATGAAATGATGAATTATATGAAATAATTTTAACAGGACTGATTACAATTGCATACCTTAAAAAAGTTCAACATTCTGAAAGAATCCCTTTAACGTCTTATTTATGATATGTTTTTTGTGCAGATTTTCCCAACTGAGGTTTTCTTTGGCGGTTGTGTATCTAGGCCATATGTTATGCATCAAACTAGTAAAACGTCGAATACAAAGCAACAAATCTTCTTCATTCACTATGAGTACATGTTTATTACTGCCCAGCGTAAATTGTGACGTACATTCTATTCGATATGAATTAAAAAGATGGATAGCATAATGTTGATTAGCCAGGGCTGGTTTGCGAGAAAGAAATGGTTTCAAAAGCGTTTATTAGGAGTCTGGCTCAACAGTAAATATGTACAAAATATTTAGAGCAAATATACAGTTGTTGTGTATTGTTGAGACAGCACTGTTGTCAGATGTGTAGATGTGTTTGCATTGATCTAAAACTCAACCAGTCTAGTATAATACAAACAACAATACGCGAGTTTTGTTCTTTTCGTATCACACGTGCGCACTATGTCTATAGTCGTCACTTAGTCCGACTAACATTGCCTTCTGTAGGTACCAGGACAAAGAGACAAAGAAGACATACAACAGCCGCGTTGCCTTCCAAGTCCTCATCTCGCCGAACTGTTACAAAGTTGGCGCTGAGACTATTGCGGCAAAACATCAGATCGACCCAAACTTCAGCAATCAGGAGCTGGAGTGGTCGACAGTGGAGCGAGGGAGCGTCATCGTGTACGGTCTGCTCATCCGCCTCGAGGACACACACGAGTGAACACTTGTCAAGCGTCTGTCGCCGTCTCTAGTTGTGACGAGGGATATATATATCTTACCAATGTTGCGGATTTGGTTTGCTTCCGTTTGCGGTGTTGACTACTTGGACACATTGGTACGTTTATGACGTGGAAACACATGCCATCACGGACACAAGACACTGCAACGTTGTCGTACCAGTTCTCTCTGGGCGTCATCGTGGCCCATAGTATGGCAAATCTGCCTCATCTCAAATCTCCAGGCCACATCTACTCTCCTCTCGCTCTCCCTGTACTCTCCCCTCGCTCTCCCTCTATTCTCCCCTCGCTCTCCCTCTACACTCCCCTCGCTCTCCCTCTACTCTCCCCTCGCTCTCCCTCTACACTCCCCTCGCTCTCCCTCTACTCTCCCCTCGCTCTCCCTCTACACTCCCCTCGCTCTCCCTCTACTCTCCCCCCGCTCTCCCTCTACTCTCCCCTCTCTCTCCCTCTACTCTCCCCTCGCTCTCCCTCTACTCTCCCCTCGCTCTCCCTCTACTCTCCCCTCGCTCTCCCTCTACTCTCCCCTCGCTCTCCCTCTACTCTCCCCTCGCTCTCCCTCTACTCTCCCCTCGCTCTCCCTCTACTCTCCCCTCGCTCTCCCTCTGCTTCTTCTACTTTGCCTCTTTCGTTCTCATTCTAGCTCTCCTCACGCATTACCTCTCTGTTTCTCTCTCCTCACTCTTATCACTTTCGATTTCGCTTTTGGTGTCCACATTAGGTAGTTGTTGTCTGTTTTTAGCACATGAATGTCGCAAATATATAACATTATATACCTGGACTCTTCGTACCATTGTAACGAAATAACAAATGACTATTGACGGTAATAACTAAAATGTTGTTTCGACGGAATTATATTCCAACATTTGAGTGTCAAACACGCATGCACACTTGCACAGTTACGCACTGACATACAGACACAATAGTATGTATACATAATATGTAACCTTTGTTAAATCCACAGTAGAATACAGGGTTTTCGCGCTTTCATTATCAAAATGTGAGAGCTACCAGAAATGTGCAACGTTATGAAAATATTGACATATCGTCAATGCAACAATGGTGATGTATTAACACAGTGTATTAACACCGTTTCTTGAAGCACCTGACTGTGTGGATAGACATACTTGTACTTGCACTTACACACGTTACAGTTGATATAGATAATACTTGCACATTCGATAATCGAAAATGTGCATTTACGCATAAAAACTAAAACGTAACCGGAACAAGCTAATGCTGAATACATGATGCAATGCACAATTAATGATGTATTCCTATTTAACAACACGTCGACAATTTGGATCCCATATTCCCAGCGCGCGAGTGCCCTCAGCTTTGTGAACTAGTCCTGATGACAGACAGTGATTGGTGTGTGCGCGCGTATTCATATTGCTTATTAAAATCCTGCTATGCATATCAGCTATAGATGATTTAATATAATACAACTGACACGCATACCATGATTTGTAAATGAATTATATATATAATATATATATAATATATATATATATATATATATATATATATATATATAATTTATATATATAAATATGATATATATATAATATATATATAATATGTATATATATAATATATATATATATACATATTATATATATACATATTATATATATATATATATCACATATATATAATTTATATATATAAATATGATATATATATATAATATATATAATATGTATATATATAATATATATATATATATATACATATATATATATATATATATATATATATATATATATATATATAACGTGTGAACATATTTCATACAGGAATGATGTGCATATTTCATGTGTACATCATACTTAAGCATGGGAATCATTAAGAAACGTTTACATAGTAATTATAAAGGGACAAAGATTCCGCACTATTTCACAGTGTGGCAACTTTATAGACGGTAACTTATCCAATTGTTTGTATTACAATACAATAAATCATCTACGACGTTAGTGTTTATTCATACTCCCACCTATTCACCTACCGACCTAACTACCGGCCGACCCACCAACCTACGCACCCACCCATCCATCTACTCATCGTTTTTCAAAACCCTTTACATTCTCTGTTTGACTCCTGCTTAAGGTGTATCGATATTTGGTGTGCAATTCGTTCTGCTTGTCGAAATATACAATATTAATGCGTAATGTTGGCTGCCAGGCAAACGAGTGAACACATGTTATCACTCCAAAAATGTATCAATGTTTTGATGAACAGGCAAGCAGGGAATTACTAGAACAATGCAGGGCCTAGTATCGTTCGAAATCACCTTTGGCAAAATAGATTCCCAATATTGCCTATACATATAAGGGCAGTTACGTTTGTAGCACAATTGTTGTGTTTTAGATGTTGTTTTTATTACGTAGTTGCACAGTGTCATTTGGCACAGTTTCACATTCGATCAGTAGTAGTAGTAGTAGTAGTAGTAGTAGTAGTAGTAGTAGTAGTAGTAGTAGTAGTAGTAGTAGTAGTAGTAGAGATAGTAGTAGTAGTAGTAGTAGTAGTAGTAGTAGTAGTAGTAGTAGTAGTAGTAGTAGTAGTAGTAGTAGTATAGTAGTAGTAGTAGTAGTAGTAGTAGTAGTAGTAGTAGTAGTAGTAGTAGTAGTAGTAGTAGTAGTAGTAGTAGTAGTAGTAGTAGTAGTAGTAGTAGGTGAAGGAGAAGCAGAAGGAGGATGAGGACTATTCTTCACAGCCAATGTTGTCGTCTTGTTTACGGCTTTGCAATAGTTTTATTCTTAACGGCCCACTCTGGAACATGGCCGTAGTCGAACCACGAGTAGGCCCAAGTGTTAGTGCCCAGTTGCACGATGACGATACACATCAGGTTCATCATCCAGCCGCTTTTAATCTGCAACAACGAACATATCAAATAAAACATACGTTAAACCGACGCCATCATCAGTAACAGCAGACCAAGCTACACCACACTAGCAGAATTACCCAACTCAGAAATGCTTGGGAAATAGACATTCACGCGCGTAACAAAACGTGTGCAGACAAAGTTTGTGACGATTTTCTAAAAGAACTATCCGTATGGGTATCCTAGGTCACATGCAAAACGTCAGGCCGTATCTTGTAAAACCGATGGACGTGTTTAGGTTATATCAACTGTTTTACTCACATGTGTATATGCTATACTACCACCTAGATTTGTTGAGTTTTCATTTTTGGAACCCCGTACATGTTTAACGGACTTATTTGATACATACCATGTCACTGATGCGCAAGTTATCTCCGTACGAGAAAACAATGGCATTTGGTGGTGTAGCAACAGGCAACATGAAGGCGCAAGACGCACATATGGTGACGGGAATCATTACGTAGAGAGGGTTAATCTCCAAGTCAATGGCCTGAAAAAGCAAGAGCGACATTTTCTTGCAGGCCTGATAGTATCATACCACATTAGTGTCATCATGTCAAGATAATGTTCTGTTGTTATTATGAACATACGATGATAATGACATATACTGCATCGTACGTGCGTGAGTATGTGTAGTTGGTACATGCACGTATGTGTGCGTGAGTATGTGTAGTTGGTACATGCACGTGTGTGTGTGTGCGTGAGTGTGTGTAGTTGCATGCACGTATGTGTGCGTGAGTATGTGTAGTTGGTGCACGTATGTGTGCGTGAGTATGTATAGTTGGTGCATGCTTGTATGTGTACGTGAGTATGTGTAGTTGGTGCATGCACGTATGTGTCCGTGAGTATGTGTAGTTGGTGCATGCACGTATGTGTACGTGAGTATGTGTAACTGGTGCATGCATGTATGTTTGCGTGAGTATGTGTAGTTGGTTCATGCACGTATGTGTGCTTGAGTATGTGTAGTTGGTGCATGCACGTATGTGTACGTGAGTATGTGTAACTGGTGCATGCAGGTATGTGTGCGTGAGTATGTGTAGTTGGTGCATGCACGTATGTGTGCGTGTAGTATGTGCACGTATGTGTGCTTGAGTATGTGTAGTTGGTGCATGCACGTATGTGTGCGTGAGTATGTGTAGTTGGTGCATGCACGTATGTAGTGCGTGAGTATATGTAGTTGGTGCATGCATGTATGTGTGCGTGAGTATGTGTAGTTGGTGCATGCACGTATGTGTGCGTGAGTATGTGTAGTTGGTGCATGCACGTATGTGTGCGTGAGTATGTGTAGTTGGTGCATGCATGTATGTGTGCGTGAGTATGTGTAGTTGGTGGATGCACGTATGTGTGATTGAGTATGTGTAGTTGGTGCATGTATGTATGTGTGCGTGAGTATGTGTAGTTGGTGGATGCACGTATGTGTGCGTGAGTATGTGTAGTTGGTGCATGCACGTATGTGTGCGTGAGTATGTGTAGTTGGTGCATGCACGTATGTGTGCGTGAGTATGTGTAGTTGGTGGATGCACGTATGTGTGCGTGAGTATGTGTAGTTGGTGCATGCACGTATGTGTGCGTGAGTATGTGTAGTTGGTGGATGCACATATGTGTGCGTGAGTATGTGTAGTTGGTGGATGCACGTATGTGTGCGTGAGTATGTGTAGTTGGTGCATGCACGTATGTGTGCGTGAGTATGTGTAGTTGGTGCATGCACGTATATGTGGGTGAGTATGTGTAGTTGGTTCATGCACGTATGTATGCGTGAGTATGTGTATTTGGTGCATGCAGGTATGTGTGCGTGAGTATGTGTAGCTGGTTCATGCAGGTATGTGTGGGTGAGTATGTGTAGTTGGTTCATGCACGTATGTATGCGTGAGTATGTGTATTTGGTGCATGCAGGTATGTGTGCGTGAGTATGTGTAGTTGGTGCATGCACGTATGTGTGGGTGAGTATGTGTAGTTGGTTCATGCACGTATGTATGCGTGAGTATGTGTAGTTGGTACATGCAGGTATGTGTGCGTGAGTATGTGTAGTTGGTTCATGCAGGTATGTGTGCGTGAGTATGTGTAGTTGGTTCGTGCAGGTATGTGTGCTTGTAGTATGTGTAGTTGGTGGATGCATGTATGTGTGCGTGAATATGTGTAGTTGGTGCATGCACGTATGTGTGCGTGAGTATGTGTAGTTGGTTCATGCACGTATGTGTGCGTGAGTATGTGTAGTTGGTTCATGCAGGTATGTGTGCGTGAGTATGTGTAGTTGATTCATGCAGGTATGTGTGCGTGAGTATGTGTAGTTGGTGCATGCACGTATGTGTGCGTGTAGTATGTGTAGTTGGTTCATGCACGTATGTGTGCGTGAATATGTGTAGTTGGTGCATGCACGTATGTGTGCTTGTAGTACGCCTGTGTTCAATGTTTCCTCTTGGATCATTTATCTCAATAAATTGCCTTCAGGCTTCGACGTACATTCCTCTGTTGAAACACATTAAGCAAATATATAAATGTGAGGCATTTCGAGATATAAGACACTACGATACACATCTCGCTAATGGGACAGAAAACCAATGAAGAGGTGCGCCAGGTGGTAGGAGTTGAAAGCACAGATAATAAGTTGAAAGACACTTCGCCGGTGTGGCTACGTCCTGAGACGAGAGCGCTACGTGCCAGTCTCTAGGCAGAGGAACACAGGGAGACCAGCAAATATAAAAAAGACGGTGTGGGGAAGGGGCTGAAAGGCGGAAGAAGAAGAAGAATTACGATACATAATAGATTTACTAGAAGTGCGATATCTCTGTCGCGTGCTTCAACTAGTCCAGTGTATGTGGTTAGTTCAAACTGGTGACATGGTTAGTCGATATGATAAGTATGCCTAAAATAATATTACATTATCATGCAAAATTGCACGACAATAACATATTTTACCATGCTACATTCACCTTAAGCAACACTTAAACTGACAATATGTAGCTAATAGTAAACAATGCAGAACTAACTAACTACTTTGTTGACAAGCGAAAGACTAATGATGCTAGTTGTGACACATGCATATAGTGTATATCGATAACTGATTCATACTTCTCCCACCCTACACCGATCGCGTACCCACTTGTGTTGTATGGGTCCGTGTTGCTGCAATGTTTCTTTCCCTTCTACGGATACTCTTAGAAAGGAGTAGACTGCCTCATGGGAATCGTTATAACAGTATGTGGTCATGATTAATTAATTGCTAGCATGAATATTACACGTGAACGAGGATTTTCTCAAGGCAGTTGCTATGAATAATTAATAATAAATTAATAATTTATTACCGTTCATGTTATAATTATTTACAAACATAACGAGAAATGGAACTAGTCTATGTTGAGTACTCGATGCGCGTGCCTCGGTTCCTGTGGCCACGTCACATGCAGCGCCGTCTACCGGGTTAACTACCAACTACTAGATAATTACAAAAATGCCGACTACCTACCAGAGCCCCGAGCACCTGCAGGAAGAGGGTGTTGGTTGTGGTGTTGCTGGTCACTTCGGAGAAGATGGACACAAGAAGACAAAGAACGAAGACAGTAAGAGTCGGCGGCAGCAGCAGGATCTTGTTAAGCACTTTCCCGACAGCTTTGGACAGACCGGAAGTCTAGAGCAAACAACAATGGCATAGATCCATAGTTCTTGCAAAGACATCATTGATTGTCTAATCGAATACTTTCAGATTTTTAAACATTATTTACTAATATAAACCACACAGCTCATTATTGAACGATGCTGAATGTGTCCCCGCACTGTCACTCAAATCCCCGAAAAGTGAGCGCTTGTATAATTTTGTTTCAAATAAATTGTGTCCATCAATATATAAATCTATAAATGCTGAGCTCGAGGAACATTTGGATTTTTCATCTAATATTTTCTTGAATATATCGCGCCGAACGTGATTCTTACTTCCAAAACTAAGTGAAACGCATATGTAAAATCTTGTATTCTGGAGTATTCAGAAATGTTTGAGCTAGTATATGTCATGCGTCATCGTCATGCTCCTATACATTACAATGGATATATATATATATATATATATATATATATATATATATATATATATATATATATATATATATATATATATATATATATGGGTGTGTGTGTGTATTCTATAATAAAAGTAAAAAAGTAACATCCGTACTTCTATATTTCTAAATTCTAAAATTCTCCGTATGGTTCTCACCTTTTAACAGTTTGCAATGTAGAAAAAAACATGCGACAACGTTCAACGTTGGTTAAGTGCATTATTGTTGTAACGTAGACAAACCGCGAAGTACTTAACAATGTTTTCTATTTCAACATCAAAATACCGGATTCGCGACGCACTAAACTAATGGTGTAAGTACAACTATAAATATAAGAGATGCTAATGTGAATGCCATTCGTGAAAGAGAGCATGATGTCACTTTATGAATGTTGTGTTGTTGCTGAAACTGCCCACGTTATTGTCTTGGTATGTAGGCCAATCTTGTATGCACCTGACATATTAACAGACTACAAGACACAGTTATCTTGTGTGAAATTCAACAAAGTGTCGTGAATCTTGTATATAATTCCTTGCACTCACAGCCGTTGTATTTAATCGAGCTGCCAAAAAACATCCCAACTCTAGTGCCTCCGATTACGTTCATTTTTGTTCCATTTTGCCTCACCGGAAACCAATTATCTTAACAAGTAATGCGAACTATCTCCTATGTGCGTTTAGCAACAAATGTAACCGGAAGTGTGTGACTGAACCTCACCTTGCATGCATCGGCCAAGGCGAAGCCACCGCCCATCAGCAGTATCACGTTCCATGCCATCTTACGATTGACCGTCGCCCAATCCAAGAGGGCAGGCGCCGCTACCGCAGACTCTTGAATGCAATTGTAAACATCATTAGCATTGTCACTGGGAAGGGCTACACAAGGTGTGGCTCGCTTTCACACCTCATAAAAGTTCACGGGATGCTAATGATGGCCACGCAGGAAATGTACATGCGAACTTTGCGAATAGTTTAGCTGGGGATTATGGCTAGCACCTCACCCCCAACATGCATTCACGCAAACACACATGCAAGCATGCACGCAAGCATACACGCAAGCACATACATAAACACACACACGCACGCACGCACGCACGCACGCACGCACGCACGCACGCACGCACGCACACAACACACAAACATACACACAACCACAACCACCCACACAAACACGCACACAAATTCTTAACCACCCAATAAACTGTCAACCCTTACCCGACTTGGAGAAGCAATTTAGGCTCGGCATTCGCGAAGGAAAGACGAACAGCGATACCCCTATAGTAATTCCAACTGTCCCGTCAGTGACGTATCTACAAAGTCACACGGCCTGTCGAGTATATTATTTTGAACAATGTAGTATTTTGACCCCGAGGTCAAAATACTGTAATAGTTTACTGACGATTCCGTAAACACACAGACACACACCCCCCCACACACACACCTCACACACACACACACACACACACACACACACACACACACACACACACACACACACACACACACACACACACACACACACACACACACACACACACACACACAACACAACACACACACAGACAACACACACACACACACACGCACACACGCACCACACACACACACACACACGCACACACACACAGCACACACACACACACAGACACACACACACACGCACACACACACACACGCACACACGCACACACACACACACACACACACGCACACACACACACACAGACACAACACACACACACACACACACACACACACACACACACACACACACACACACACAACACACACACACACACACACACACACACACACACACACACACACACACACACACACACACACACACACACACACACACACACACACACACACACACACACACACACACACACACACACACACACACACACACACACACACACACACACACACACACACACACACACACACACACACACACACACACACAACACACACACACACACACACACACACACACACACACACACACACACACACACACACACACACACACACACACACACACACACACACACACACACACACACACACACACACACACACACACACACACATCACACATAGTAGTCGGTATAGGTCTTCTTCCTATAAACTAGGAGTTTCACCGTTCCATCCTCTTTCCGTACAATCAGTATTTCCAGGAACTACACACACACACACACACACACACACACACACACACACACACACACACACACACACACACACACACACACACACACACACACACACACACACACACACACACACACACACACACACACACACACACACACACACACACACACACACACACACACACACACACACACACACACACACACACACACACACACACACACACACACACACACACACACACACACACACACACACACATAGTAGTCGGTATAGGTCTTCTTCCTATAAACTAGGAGTTTCACCGTTCCATCCTCTTTCCGTACAATCAGTATTTCCAGGAACTGCAGTTGATCCCTCAATTTCTTCTTCTAACGTGAACTTGTGATACTATTGGTGTTGCGATGATCTGTCAGTTGTTGTTGACACCGCTACGTGATGATTTCAATTATGCCGAGCTACCGAAGCCATGGTTGTGTCTTATTTTGCCAGTCATTCAAAAATAGATTGCCTTTCACCAGTGTAAATTACCTTATCAAACTCTCCCGCGTGAAATTGTGTTCAGTGGCGGGACACATTCTTACATACGTTGCTAGGTAACGGTTCGTTGTTTACGGCCTTTAACGCTACGTTTTGATTTACTGAACAACCTAGTTTATCGTGTATTTAGCAAATTCGTTCTATTATCATTTCCTTTTTCTAGCTTCTTCATAATGTCACTTGTTGCCGGATTTTCTTGTCAAACAAACTCAGTGACACACCCAGTGTGTGTGTGTGTGTGTGTGTGTGTGTGTGTGTGTGTGTGTGTGTGTGTGTGTGTGTGTGTGTGTGTGTGTGTGTGTGTGTGTGTGTGTGTGTGTGTTGTGTGTGTGTGTGTGTGTGTGTGTGTGTGTGTGTGTGTGTGTGTGTTGTGTGTGTGTGTGTTTGTTGTAGTGTGTGTGTGTGTGTGTGTGTGTGTGTGTGTGTGTGTGTGTGTGTGTGTGTGTGTGTGTGTGTGTGTGTGTGTTGATGATGGCTGCGTCATGGTGCCTGAGACTGTATCATGGTATCTGAGACTGTATCATGGTGTCTGAGACTGTATCATGGTGTCTGAGACTGTATCATGGTGCCTGAGACTGTATCATGGTGTCTGAGACTGTATCATGGTGTCTGAGACTGTATCATGGTGCCTGAGGGCTGCGTCATGGTGCATGAGACTGTATCATGGTATCTGATACTGTATCATGGTGGTATCATGGTGTCTGAGACTGTATCATGGTGTCTGAGACTGTATCATGGTGTCTGAGA
>JAODUO010001217.1:7500-32500 GCA_025642075.2 Ridgeia piscesae | reverse complement strand
CGACTTCCAATAACGTCTCTGAAAGACAGTCATTAGAACTAATCACGCATTAGCAGAATCACCTGAACATAAGTAGGATAAGTACATACCTGCAACTGCCATGGTACAAGCATGTTCAGAAAAACAGTATGACCAATTTGTTTACCAATCCCATGTCTCCAACTAGTCAGTGTATAAACAAATTTGTACTGACATGGAAAAATAAACATTAAATCTAACGGCACCAAAGACAGTTAAAATTGTTCAAAACTCTTACGTACCAGTCTGCTGTTCGGCTTTCATAAGGTTTACCCGCAATTGCTCGAGAACGGAATGCACGATGGGAACCATCATGGCGGCCGTGGCAGTGTTACTAATCCACATCGACATAATGGCCGTCACAACCATAAAGCCCAACATCAACCTGCCACATATAATGTCAAAAGATGGTTCATCATGCCGAAGGTGAATACATCAGTTTGTTACATCCGAGGCCGTGAATGAATTAATCAGCGATGTGGCGATTTCATCACACACACTCATGCGCACACGCACCATGCTCACAGTACACATACAGGTTCATGCACACGCGCGCACACACGTGCAGGTGATCACGGGTGATGATGACAGATCCTAAGTTTCCTGGTGATTCACACAGACCTCACCGTTCCTTTTAGAATCTACACATCTGTGATCCTCGGGGTGAACTACAGAGGCTGTTACCCGATGATTTGCGAGTCGCCAACTCACCTCTGTGGCTGAGAGCCAACAATAAGCAGCGCGCCAAGAGCGAGTCGCTTGTGCAAGAAACATTTTTCGACGGCTATGGCGACCATCAGCCCTCCCAGGAACAGGAAGTTCGTGTCCTACAGGCAAGAGCACATGAAAACAACTAGAATAACTAAAACATGACAAACGGATACTTTGTAGACGTCGACCAGGTTGACGTGCTGCACAGCCAGGTACTCATTTATACAGCCAATGGTATTGTAGCAACGTAGAATGAACGAACGTGACCAAGATTCGACACGGCAGAACACTCCGGGTTCTCTCAAATGGGAATACGGTGCACGATGTCCTCGACCCGCTGCGCCATTGCACTCCACGCACACTGTGCACAGCACCCCGGTGACCCTCTAGGCAGACACTCGTAAGCTCTAGGCTATCGTAGTTGCATAACTGACGTTTTCTATTACGCTAAGATGCATTAGTTATAGAGAAACAACAAGGAATGTGGAAAGTGCATTTCGTTTATAAAAATAATGGCAGATGTCAAATCAGATTTAATTAACATTATCATTGTTTTTGTTGTTGATATTGTTGTAACAACAACACGTGAAAGCAGATAAAGACTTCAGAAGAGAGCGAATCCCCCTAAAAACAACAAATTAGGTGGCTTTGAAAAATCAAAAAGTAGCAATAACGCGCGAAATCAACGAGCAGTTGCGTAGCAATTAGCATGTATTCTCACACTTAGTTTAGTTCGACACCGAAGACGGCTAACAACATTGATCTGACTGGCATGGAAATCAAGAAATGGTTGGTAAACATATGAACGACCAAATGAGACGACTAGACTAGTGAAGAGATTAAACTATGCAGTAAAACCAGACATCATTTCAGTCAAAGGATTTGTCATTGCCACCGAGCAGGTATGCCGTCCCTTTCATAAAGCAGACCAATCGAAAGCACAGGTGCTTCGCATTCTGAAGTCGGCAAAATTACCGAAGCTAAACATCACTAAGAAAGAAAAGCAAACCCTGGCACAACTGAGGAAAGAAAAGAGCATAATGATTCTGCTGGCAGACAAGGGGAAAGTGGCAGTAATGACGGACACTGACGATTATAAACAGAAAGCTATAACCATGTTATCAGATAACAAGACCTATGAGAAACTGAACACAAATCCTGCTCGCAAATAAAAGAGGAAGTTAGTGTTAATGATGAAAGAAGACGACAATATCACAGATGAACAGTACAAGAACCTGTACCTTATAGCAGAGAATATACCAAGAATGTACTGTACTCTCAAAATCCATAAGTCAGACAACCCAGTTAGACGTATAATGAAGTATACAGGATCCAGAGGGTAAAATGTATCCTGGCGACCGTTTCACTAAGATAAAGTGCTTTTAAGAAAAACGCATTCATAAACAAAATCGGACATAACATATAAGGAGACATTCAAAATGCGTTTCATTAACGTGATCCTTAAGCCCAGCGTACACTACATAAGAAACGTTTTAGTTGGGTGTTTGGACAACAAAAACGGACCACGCAAGTTGTTCATGCGTGCACACCACACAACAAACGTTGTTCATAAGCGCACACTGCCCAATAAATGTGATAGTTACTGCTGCGATCCTAGCATAGTTTAGTTATACTAAATGCACCCACGAAGGCCTGTGATGGTGAATTATGAAAACAAAGCGCGCTCTAAAGGTTGCCATTTTATATGTCCATTTTACTCCAGCCTCAACGACGCCGACGTCAAACTGCGTTGAGAAGATAGAGGTGCTACTGGGGTAATTGACATATTCGCGGGCATGCCGATCAAGAGGCGAACGAGAACCTTATAGCTGGATTACGTAGCGAAGAGAGCGATACATTCGCCAAATTTCACCGGACAAAACAGGCACACTTCCATTATATCTTGAGGAAGACAGACCCGGTCATCGCCGGTTTTGAAACAAAATTTAGAAAGTCCATCTCGTCTGCAGAAAGATTGACAATCACGATTCTAGATATGATAATATTACGTATTCATATTTGGTAGTACCATAGCAATTATTAAACATAAATAACAGTAGCCTAAATTTAAGCAATTGGTAGCTGCCGTTGAGTCATTTAACATTGAAAAGACAGCAGATTGGTTGCCAGCGGCTGGGCGCCAGCGATTGGCGTGTCGGCGGCGTCAAAATAACCTGCTGATACACCAATATAAGATCGAAATAAAAAAACAGTGGAGAGAGTTGCTACCAAAATATGCGCCGGCCAAATTACAGACTTTTGTTGTGTTGTTCAGGACAACGAAAGAGAAATGTTTTAGAAAATCCTTAGACCCGCGCACATTAGCAACACACAAATATAAGGGCCATTCTCAAAAAACGTCTGACAGTTGGCGTTGGAAATGCAATTGTCTTCAGTATTCGATTTCCGTTAAACTTGGTAGCTATAACATGTATACTCTGAGGGATGAATTGTCAAAATATGTTCATTTAAATCCGAGAATTCATCAAATGGTTGCTATATAATTACAAAATTTAATTATCGCGTGTTACGCCCGGTACCAAGGCTTCATGCCCGTTTAGACGTCATTAATAAATATTTTAAAAATAAATTTGAAACGTGATGCTTTTTTCCGATATGTATGTTGTCCTTCTTCATGCAAACGATAAATTATATATTTTTTATAAATCCTGAAAATGGGGTTGTGTTCATGGAAGGTGATTCAATACGGCTCGAGATTGTATTTGTCATATGTCAAAACTTGTAAATGGTCAACAACATTTGTTTAATTATTTGTTACACTCAATGTTTTTCACTCAAGTCGCATACATCATAATATTTTTTATTCCACGGTAATGATATGATTTTTCCGCTTTTGTCAGGGCAATATTTAAGTTTGGTAAAAGCAAAATCAACAAATGTATATGTTCGCAAACCCCGCAGTTACTATTTCCGATCTGGGGTCATCGGACTATAACGTGGTGTTGCTTAAAAGTAAGTTGATACTGGATGCGTGACATGGTTAACCGTAAGGTGTATGGGGCCAAATGAAAAAGCGACATTCAATATGGCTTTATCAGCCATTAAATGGGAACCCCTATTCAGGCTGGATTCATGTGCAGATCAGTATTCATATTATTAAACGGCTATTTGCAACCTGATGGAAATATACTTTCCTACTAAGATTGTTTCGAGGCATACGACTGATAAACCATGGGTCACAGACTGGTTCAGAGACTTAGTACGTAAAAGACAGCGAACTCACATGAGTGGTGACTTGAATCAAGCAAAAATATTGCGTAATAAAGTCAATCGAGCCGCTTCGAAACTTAAGTATAATATGTTTATCAAACGCAAATTGCAGCAATGGATGAATCGGGATCGATTGGTGGAAGCATATGGAAAACAAAAATGGGACTTAAAAACAAATGGCAACTCATGCATGCAAGGTCAAGCTAACAAAACAACGGATGGTGATTATGGCTTACTGGCCAATACAATGAATGATTTCTATGTGTCTGTGAGTGACAATTTGTCTCGGTTAAATAAGAGTCACAAGGCGATCACCGTTAACGAGAAACTGCCGGATCAGTATGCGATAAGCGTATGTACTATTTTTAAAGCCTTGGAGACTGAGCCTAACAACATTCCTGCATGGGTGTTAAGAAACCATACAAATGTTCTCGCCCCTCCATTAATTGCTATTTTTAACAACTGACTAAGAGAAGAGAAGGGAAATGTAATACCGTTGCCAAAAACAAACCTCCCTGTGTCGATCGAAGACGACATTAGAACAATTTCACTAACTCTAATACCTGCCAATGTGTTTGAATCAATAATAATGAAATGGGTGGATGAAACAATTGAAGATGAAATTGATGCTAAGCAATTTGGAGGAATTAGCGGAACGTTCACAACAGACGTTCTTGTCGAACTGGTTCATATGTGGTATAAAAGGACAGATAAATTGAATTCTTATGTCAAAGTTGTAATGTTAGACTTTAGCATAGCGTTTGATCTTATTAATCATCATTTGTTACTAGATAAGCTACAGTCGTATGGGTTGCCCGCACATATTTAAGATAGATGGCAACAAATTGTCATCATTCAAATAATATTAAGTTAGGAATTATCCACTTCTATCGCTGGCATCAGCATAATAGTTGAAAATGTCATTATTCTCAATGTGCATTAGGGCTAATGGTTATTAAGGGTTCAAAATTATAGTTGCCCGGTCACTAGACTACGGTCAAATTGCATTTTGTTGTTATTATTTTCTTGGCATCGCTGTCGTCAGGGGTGAGTTGACCATGATTTCCTATACCATTGTTTTTTTCTTCCTCTCACTTTTCTCTGACTATTTTTCCCCATTCTTCTCCCACTCTTTCTATGTCACGTTTAATGCAATCCCCGATCGCAATTTCGGTCTTCCTCGCCTCCATTTTCCCTCCACTTTCTGGGCATCTGCTCTCTTTGCCAGTTTTTCATCTCCCATATTTTCCACATGACCAGCTCATGTACTCGTCACCAATTCCTTAGAACTTTCTTTCCCTCCAACCTCCACTGTCATTTCATCCATATACTATTATCAATTCTCTTAACTACAACGATTATTCTTACCAGGTATGTTTTCTCGCAAACCTGGACCTTCCCGAGTTGTTTCTTTGTTAGTGGCGTAGCGTCTAATGCATTCATGTATGCCTGGGTAACACAGGAGCTGAGCACATTTCCTTTATGTTTATGTGACACGCGTCTTTCTCCCATCACCCCTTTGACTTTACACCAAGCGTTTGTAATATTCATTGTAACCAAAGCAATTAATCTAGTGGATTTTGCACTAGGTAAATGCTACTTCCTGTCGTGAATTGTTTAATTATAATACGCAATGTTACATGTTGTGAAGTTACTGGTTGAACGCCAACGCCACATGATCTAATTTAAGGTAGGGATGCTTAAGTATTGTTTCATCAGATTAAGTAACTACGTGTCGGTATTTGTCATGGTCTTTGTCAGTAGGTTTCGGAGATGTAGCGTGAGGAATTTGGTGGTCGGTTATATAATATTTATATATAGGCTGATGTTATGTAGGGGCTTTGGGTTCGTGTCTCTTTAATAATGTGTCGTGAAATTAGAGTTAGTGAAATTGTTCTAATGTTGTCTTTGTTTTTGGCTACGGTATTACATTGGCCATTTTTCATTTCATACGGAGAACACCTTCTCTTAGTCAGTTGTTAAAAACAGCAATTAATGGAGGGGCGAGAACATTTGCATTGTTTCTTAACACCCATGCAGGAATGTTGTTAGGCTCAGTCTCCAAGGCTTTAACAATAGTACATACGCTTATCGCATACTGATCCGGCAGTGTCTCGTTAAAGGTGAACCCCTTGTGACTCTTATTTAACCGAGACAAATTGTCACTCACAGACATATAGAAATCATTCATTGAATTGGCCCGTAAGCCATAATCACCATCCGTTGTTTTATTTATTTAGTCTCTGAACCATTCTGTGACCCATGGTTTATCAGCTGTATGCCTCGAAGCAATCTTAGTAGGAAAGCATATTGCTATCAGGTTGCAAATAATATTAAATATTTTAATGAAATATATATATATATATATATATATATATATATATATATATATATATATATATA
Organism: Ridgeia piscesae; assembly: GCA_025642075.2. Lineage (NCBI taxonomy): Eukaryota > Metazoa > Annelida > Polychaeta > Sabellida > Siboglinidae > Ridgeia > Ridgeia piscesae. The sequence continues at coordinate 26,137 of JAODUO010001217.1, read as the reverse complement.
TACGGTTGGTTGTCGGGTCCAATGTAAAATCTTGGCTACGCCACTGACCAACACCCCAATTGATGACACGTTACACATCGTCAGGAGGACTCGACTCTAAAGGTAAGGACACATTTACAAGTGTGTGACATTATGGAGCTGTTGCAGTTTGTTGTTACAACAACATACTTCAGCTTCAGGGGCACTATTGGCCAACAGAAGTTTGGCACAACGATGAGAAGCCCGGTGTCATCAGTGATAGGCTTATGGAATGGCTAGAACAACAAGCCATCGCCACAGTTCCAGTGACGTGTCAGCCCCGACTATGGAAGCGGCACGCGGATTACGTAGTGAAGATCATGACGAAAGGATGTGAACAACAAGGCCGACTTCGATTGGCCTACTCGGGTTACTCGCGTAACCCTAACATGGTATCCAGCTTATGGTTATAGGGCGTGTAAGTATCGCGCGCGAAAACGAGGCTGGGCGCAGTTGGGGGCAGGAAGTCCATAATCTCCATGTTTACATATAGGACTTCGTTTTGTTTTTGGTTGTAATAATCGAACTGTTCCCAAATAGCGTATTTCAGTTATGTTGTCAAAAGAAGTATTACAAGCAGAAGCAATGGAACAATTTGCCGGTGCCAATGATCACGAAAATCAGGAATTTTAATCGCTTATTATGGTGGTTGTCATGGCATTAGCGGCAACTACAATAATGAAGAGTGCCATTTTTCGCGCAGTACAACCTGTTTGGGGCAAACGTATACATGTGTTATGATTATATGCATTTAGACAACTGGTCAGCTATAAGTGCTTATCGAAACCACAACGTACAGCAATGTAAAATGTAAATTCCGTAAAAAGACACATACGGCCTAAACTCGTGTCTATTATCTGCCCTACGTAAATCGCTATTATGTCTATGGTAGTGTGGTAAACTCAATATTTAATCGGACATTTAAGATAAGAAAGTTATAACACAAGATGTTTATGACCTAGTATTCATCAGTCGGAAGCTACAACTGTCATCCATCGTTAGAATATTATTCTTGTGTCCTATCCCCAATCAGTTCCAGTCGCGCAGAATCTCGCCATGTATCGTGAGTCACTTACAGGCCCTATTTACACTGCGCACGCAGTACCACGAGAGTAATCCAACTGAACAGCGATGATCGTGATCACGGAGAGAAACCCCTTACGTAAATAAATTAAAGAAAGACACATAATCGGTTCAGTGCGTAAATTGTGATGTCCATCTTCTTGGTCTTAAATTATAATACATAGCATGTGGTGACTTTAACATAATATAATAAATGCTCATTTAAACGATTGTGTCAAGTATTGTTTAATTAATTTCTTGCGTAGTAGGGGCCTACGTTCCGTATTGGCTGTCACTGCTAATGACGTCAGTTACTCGAGTGAATCTTTATCTCGGGTAGCAGCTTTGCAGATTCACCTTGTTTAGCTAGGTCAAGAACTGTCACGTGATCGATTGGTACTCGGGTTACTAGGGTTACTCGCGTAGCTCAATCGAAATCGGCTCAACTGACAGCTCACCTAAACACCGTTGATACCACAAGCAATATCAAGTTCACGTATGAAAAATAGAGTGTGGGGTCACAGCCATTCCTTGATACACTGATAGTACGGAAACAGGATGGAACGGTCAAACTCCTTGTATATCGGAAGAAGACACACACCAAATTGTATCTGAACTTTTGTTCACAGCATCCGCTTCACCAGAAACTAGGGGTAATACAAACATTACTGGACAGATACAACAACATTGTCACATAACCGGAGGATAGACGAAAAGAGGAGGAGCACATCACCAAGGCTCTACAGGAGTGAACTATAAGAACAATCAGGGATAAGCAGCCAGATAAGAAACACCAAGGATAAGAGTAATGAGAAGTTCAGAGTTACGCTACTGTATATCCAGGGCGTCACGGAAACATAATGATATAGCAACAGTTGTCAGATCACACAGACGCAGCAGTGTGACCACCAAGATCGAAAGCCTGAACTGGGTGATCCTTGCGAGCAGGCGGGCAGAAGCCAAGCTCGTAATGGTGTACCGTATCGCAAACAACCTTGTGGACGTAACAACATCCTCACTCACAGCTGCTCCTACACGCACCAGTGGGAACACACACCGCTACTTACAAGCATCCACCCGCATCGAAGCCTACAAACACTCCTTCTTTCCGAGCACCATCAAATCACGGAACAAATGTACACACAAGTTAGTTAGCAAACAATCACTCGACTCATTTAGAAGGGACTTGCACTCAATGCCTACATAAATATACAACACCTCCCACTACTTGCGACCGACCAAGCTCGACAATACTCTAGTCACGTACGTACGTGGCTACTACAGGGTGATGAGTTGAAATAAAAAGGAATAAGCAGAAGAAATCTAAGGAAAATTTGTGTTCATCCAACTGATAAAGTGGAAGACATGTGTATACCAAAGACATGTGTATACCAAATCCCAGTCAAGATCTGCAACTTGTCTTACATCGGTGACACCGAACGAATATTTGACACGAGATTAGGCGAATATAAGAAAGAGTTTGAAACGATAACAACTAGACGTTTTGCTCGGGGAAAAAGAAATTGAGCGACAAACATAGAACGCAGGTAGGCAATAGCAGATCATGTAGACAGAAAATATTGTGTGATAGTCTGGGAGGGGGCGAAAGTGATGGATAGAGAGAAAGACAGGTGAGTGCGTTGGATTAAAGAAGCCATATGTATTAGAAAGATTGCACTAACTATGAACAGAGGTGAGGGGCTACATATTAAGTCATGTGTTGGACAGTTTGCGATGTGAGGCGATATTTATTTGTTGTGTAATAAAAATGTATTGTTTTAATATAACATGTGAATGTGTTTACTCACGGAAAAGTAGTTGAGTGCCATAGACTCGCAACTTGCGATGGCCAAATATGGCATTAGTGCTAGAGGCAACAGGGCTGTGATAGCGCTGGGTAGTGATTCGGATACCCAGTAGGTTGCCATCAGTAATATGACGTAGGAACATCGTGCCGCCTATTACAGAAACAACATTAATTTTGTAATAAGCTGTCCTTCCAATCATACACAATACAACATTAAAAAAATACGTCATAACGACTTGCTTACCTCTCCCTCCCCGTGGAGAATCAACCTAAGCGCAGCTACTGTCTTACGCACATTCGGAAATTAAAAATCGTTTCCAGGGCCATTATTCTCATCATAAATTGATTCATTGCATGCAAGAGGTGCGTATATTTAAATAATGTATGTAGCTTAACCTGCCTATTGTAACTCATACTTACCGTGTTTTGGCCTATGAGTGCCGCAGGTAAAAATAAAAATGGAGCAGCTATTAAAATGATTCCTTTGTAGTAGACAACGAAGTCTTTTGCTAACTTTTTCGTAAATGTTGTTTCCATGATGCACGCCGATCAAGCGCGTGATATTAGGCTGGTCTTATTGTTCATCGGGCTAACCAGACAAGCAGGAAGTTCGACGAGTTCTGCGTTGTGTCGTCATCGTGACGTAGTATAATTCTTATAATCAGAGGTGATATTATATAACGTCCCGTGGGCAATAAATTATTCCACAATTCCACCTATTTAGGTGTCTTCAGTATCACCCAAGGAATAGATTAACCTTGTTACTGATCACATATGTGTAGCAGATGGACGCCATATTTATTTTTTCAACATGGCCGACATATTTAGCAATTTTTCAACAATAACTATGGGAATTTCTTTTGGTGGTAAAGTCGACATTTTGCTTGTATTTACATTTCAGCCTTCTTTCATTTGAAATGTTACCCATATATGTTGTTCTTTTGAAATTCAATATGGCTAACAAATAATGCGGTTTAAATACATTAACGATTGTGTAATCGGTCATAATAACAAGAGGCTTGGTAAATATGTAGACTAGTATGTATGAATATTATTCAGATAATGGGTCATCAAAACTTGTATAGATCGCCATTTTGTAATACAAAATGGCAGAATATAATGTAGTGTAAATAACGTAACTATTGCGTAATAAACGATAACAACCTGTTTAAAGCGTAGAATCATGGAAAAAGTTGTATCAGAGCATCTACACACATCGAGAAGTTAGTCAGCCTCAGCGTACGAACATAGACAGGAATGCACCATTGCAGATATATCATTGTTGTCCAGGGCCCGTGTAGAGTGTCGTCAAATGTAAAGGAAGCATATATGTTAGGTATAATCTTGGCAACTGGTTTTAAAATCATCTATATAGTATTTAGAACTTAAAAACCCTTGTTGACATTTTTCTATTTGGTCCCATACTGATTTAGCGGCCATTTTTAAAATGGTCGCCAACTTTTATTTCGCCGTACGTTAATTACTGTTTCATCTAGAGAAATAATTGTGGTAAGTGGATATTTATATTCTATGGGACAAGGATGTCAAATAAACAATTTTTGGGATTTTCCGGCTTCCGTGTCCGCCGTTTTCATAGATGGTGATCGTCAATACAATTGCCACAATATCTCAAAAACTACATCACATTGAGCAGTAATGTTGGTGGCATTGGATAGCGTGGTGTATAGCGATATACACCAACGTACACTTGACCTTCATTAACATTCCTATATCCGCAATTTTTAACGATGGCGTCCGGCTCACCAAACGTTGATGTCAAAATACACATTTTTTTGAAGTAATTATGTGTTGTATTACTTTTGACTTATCTGTCATTCTAAAAGATGGCCCTATCAAACAGTATTATTTCTGTATCTTAAGATAGCCTATTATCCATATGTCTTATGATCTACGTTTCGTCGAACCTTGAAGCTGATGTGGAAATACAGATATTTGGAGGCAACGATATAAAGATGGCTCTTCGATAGTCTGTAAAACAGACAGAGTTGGTCAATGCAAACATTGGTTTATTGATTCAAAATTATGCCATAACATATTGAAAACTCCCAATATATTCATCCACCCCACCCCCACCCTATCCAACATCCACTGCAATTGCACGTATACTAGAGCCATACAATCGAAGCCTAAATGTAGGGTTTTTAGATATGATTATTTAAATTGCATTACTTTTATCTTTACAGAATTTCAAATATTCGCTATTTTTGTAATATCTACCATTTTATCAAATGGCTTCCAAACAAATCTATTATTTTCACAAGTGAAGTTGAGGTCAAAAAGTAATTTTTAAAGCGTTGATATGTTGTATTACGTTTGAATTTCAAGGACATTCTGCCATTGCTAAAAATAGCGCCCACCAAATCCTATTATTTCCAAATCTAAAGAGAGCCTATTATATTTTCTGTCTTAAGATCGAATGTCTTATCATCGAAATATGAAGCTGATGTGAAGATATAAGCGTTTTCAGGCGACCTTTTAAAATACGTTATCTAGATATTCTGTATAACGGACGGCCAATTAAAATTATTAAAAACAAAAATTCCATACCACGAACTCGTGAACTATTCACCCCCTCACCTGACGTCCACCGACACTGCCCAGTGCAACCTGTCATGTAGCCACACTTGATGATCATGTGACATGCACCAAATTTACAAAGATTTTTCAATGTACAGCTGCATTGCATCAGCTGCAAAATTGAACCTAAATTGAATTCTGAAGCTGGTGTTTTCTTGGTTTCCAGTGACAACAATCGGCCACCTATCCAGGCTCCAGAAACATAGGGATGATTGTGTCTAAGACTATAACCCGTGATCAAACATTCGCTAGCACATGTGCTCGCCTTGTAGGCTCCAAACATGCATCATCTGTACGTGGGAGTGTATTTAATCCCTGTTCATGTTTCAGTAATTTGAAACGTGCCACCAGACGTTTTTCACATGAGTAATGTAGAGCCATCCAGAACATAATGGTGTGCACAAGAACTCTTCACAGCCCTTGATCACTTCAGCGGACAGTTCTGCTCCTTCTGCAAATACAGCCACTGCAGCAAGTACAGTTCGGAAGATGGGGGAATGCTGTGAAGCCTGTACCCAATTGTGGCACCCAACGAAGAGCCAAGAGCACGACATCATGTTGGGAGTATAGGTAGACTATTAATATGTTTCTGAAACTTCCACAATATGTTGAATCATGCGACTGTTTGCTTCTTTGTGTATGCTCACACCTGTAGACACATGACAGTCAGAGTTTGCCTTCACATCGTTGCATGTCACGGTCACTAGGTTCTCAGCACTCATGTCGAAGACATTTTGAGCCAGGTATAGAAGTCTGATGCACGTTGAATAATCTACGTCTTTTTTACGTCCGATTTTTCCGTTCGTATAATTGTCAAAGATAACCTTCACTTGGTCATGACCTCGAGCTTTTGATTGGATGAGCTTAACATATGATTTGCTGTCGTATTTGTAGTTACTGAAGTTTTGACTGACACCAACACACTACAAGGCTGTCATTCCAAAGACTATGAGACAGCATCTCTATTGGATGGGTTTATGTAGTAGCTTATAGGGTTGTACCACTTTTGGCCTGCACACTATTTTCCAGCAACTGTCACTTTGCCATTTGTTAAATGGCTCGATTTATTTCGTTTTATCAACATCCAGTTACTGTATGCAAACTCGTGAGTGCCAAGTATTGCTTTCAGGTCAAATCTTCTTTTGAAGACCGTTTCTGAGCCATCTTTCAATTCTGTCTATTTTGAAGTTACACTCCACGACAGCAAGTCGTTCCTTTGTCCTTTGTCATCTTAGTGCTTATCATATGTCAAGCGAAAAGGTTTCATGAACATTTCCAGAAAACAGTTTTCATGCATAAAAGCCAACATGCGCTTCACAATGCCGTATTTGTTTTGCAGTGAATGTTGTATGGGGGTGGGGTAGATGAACATATTGGGAGTTTTCAATATGCAATGGCATAATTTTGAAATCAATAAACCAATGTTTGAATTGGCCATCTCTGTCCGTTTTACAGAATATCTCAGAGCCATTTTTAAATCATTGCCTCCAAACGTCTATATTTCCAGATCAGCTTCAAGGTTCGACGATACGTAGATCATATAACACAGGGATAACAGGCTCTCTTAAGATACAGAAATAATACTGTTTGATGGGGCCATCTTTTAGAATGACGCATAAGTCCAAAGTAATACAACACATAATTAGCTCTAAACAAATATATTGATATCAATGTTTGGTCTCGAAGCCACATAGTTGTTGAGCTGTGGATATAATAATTTTTTAGATTTTGTCGGGCACCATCTTCAAGAACGGCGGATATTACAAAATGGCGGATATTTGAAAGTCAATAAAGGTTAAAAGTAATACAATTTAAATAATCATATCTAAAAAACCTTACATCTTGCGATCAATTGTTTGGCTCTAGATTACGTAGTTCTTAAGATATGAATAAATGGCTGATGAATGTTAGTGAAGGTCAAATGTACATTGGTGTATATCGCTATCAACTAAGCTACCCAATGTAATCAACATTACTGCTCAATGTAACGTAGTTTTTGAGATATTGTGACATTTGTAATGATGACCGCCATCTTTAAAAATGGCGGATGTGAAAGCCGGTAAATTCCAAAAACAGTTTATTTGGCATCCTTGTCTCATAAAACATATATTCATTCACCAAAATTATTTCTCTAGATGAAACAGTTTTTAACGTATGGCGAAATAAAATGTGGCAGCCATTTAAAAAATGGCCGCTAAATCAGTATGGGACCAAATAGAAAAATGGCAACAAGGGTTTTTAAGTGCTAAATAGTATTTAGATGATTTTAAAACCAAGATTATACCCAACAGATATGCTTCCTTTACATTTGACGACACTCTACACGGTCCCTGGACAACAATGATATATCTGCAATGGTGCATTCCTGTCTATGTTCCAAGATTATACCAAAACATATGACAAGACTGAATTAGTTGACATTTACCGACGGACTACTCTCGAAGGAAATGACATCGTACATAAGAATTTTTGTAAATATGGCGGATTCTTACTTAAGAAGAAACACGTCCGAGAGACTCTTACGAGTGACTCGGATGAAACCATGAAAATCGTTCGTGTGTCGCAAAATCGGACGTAAAATCGTACGTGTGTCATGTATGTCCGAATCACTCGTACGAGGCACTCGTACGAGTCACTCGGAGTTAACAACCAATGAGATGACAGGACTGAGTTGAACTTCGACTTTCTTAAAAATGGCAGATAGTGATTTGACAACTCTCATTTCAAATTTTTGTCGTGCTTTACCGTGAAAATTTCGCTATGGAATGATGCAAACCCACGTTACAAAGACGGATGCATCGGTTACGATTAGCCTGCAAGTTCTCATTATTGACGCCCCTTGAAGCAATGTTCACAAAAATGGAGGAATATATCTCAGAAATTCGGTTGCAACGCCAACGCCGTTGTCCTCGGCGTCAATTGATGGCTGGGTCGTTCAAACTTCAATGTCAGACCCCTGTCAGAAGTAAGTAGAGACAGCAACATCGTGAAATTAGGATCACTCGATTAACTGTTGTTTAGTTTCCACAATATTTGTATTTTAAACATTTTATACTTGTTTACACCTGATAAGGAATAGCTTTACATTGTATCTGTAGCTCATGACACAAGCAAACTGTAATGTGCTGTCAATTCAGGTAGGACACACGGTTTTGAACATGGCGTTTTGGTGAGCTTTTGATTTTTACCATCTGTTTTCATAAGAAACATGTTCTAGTTCCGTAACATGGTGTTTGCTTAACCTTAACGTAACAGGTGTGACTGATTTAGTACATAGATGTGATATGAAAAAACTATAAATACAAATTTCTGGACACGGTCATTGGAGGGATATTTACTGCACAGTCAGTGCAGATAGGACACACGGTTTTTAACCGTTTTTTAATATGTCAGTCTATTTTATTTAAAAATAATTCTTGTAGTTCGGTAACATTTTGTTTGCATAAATTTACCCTAATAAATATTACAGAATCAGCACATGATATGCATAAAATAAATATGAAATAACTCTGCTAAGATCCTCGTATATGTATGGGGTATGTGTTATTAATAATACAAATGTGTAATATTATAAGTGATTATGTTTGCCCTTTTCCCAGAAAAAGGCTACAATGATGCATGAACGAGATTATGATCCAAATAATGGATATCTTGCATGAAGACTACATATCACTGGTTCCAACCGAAGGAGTGATATTGTGGTGAACACTTTTTTGTGTGTTGCCGATCATTTGAAATGTATGTTGATGAGATGATATCACATTAATATAATAATACAACATTGTTTCAGAAGCTGGGATATTGTCTACTACTTCAGTATACCCAGTGTTTCTTTTGTCTATAGTGGTATGGTATTGTTCAAGCCAGAATTTGGATTTCACAGTTGTTACTCTTAACTAAGCAGTTGCTCATTATATTTAGATTCCTTATAGTTATGGTGAACTCCACTGTGTCCAAAAGTGTGGTCCAAATTGTTTGGTATTGTGTTCATAGATGAAAGAAAATACAATTTCATGTAAAAACATTGTCAGGGTCACATCACATCCTTCCATGGATTGCTATACAACAAAAGGAAATGTTCTTCTTATATTATGGGCAACCGACCATATTGCTTTATCTGAAATTTTTCATATATTTAATTAATGTTTTAACACCTCATGACTAAATGACTTATGTAGATGTGTTATTTATTATTAACTGAATTCATGACTTCATAAACAGCCCAAATTCTACACCTTTATGTATCTGTCCTTCAGTGCAATAAAGGTTGCTGAACATGTATATGGGATTATCTTCTAGTAGTACGACCAATTCTGTACTGATACTCAAGAGATTGGTAACTGTTACCTGTAGGACATATATCATGAAATAATAACTTGCATTTGTAAAAAATGTGTGTGAACTAACATTACTAGTTACAAGTATAGCAGTGGTTATAATTTATCAGGATTGGAGGAATCCAGAGTGGACTAAGTGTTCAGTGCATTTGTTTAACATGTATTTCTATACGTTCAAACTTAGGTTCGTACGATGCACTATTTCGGGATGGGTCACATTCCGGAATAGATATTTATGTGGTTGATTGGTTTTCAAATATGTATGTGCCCTGGATTCCTGTTGCAAATCCTGTTGCAAAAATTCATGATGAATTATCATTCCTCCATAGAGTTTGTGGTAAATCAATCACTGCATTACTTGATTATTAATTTTCAGCATCAAATCCTATCACCAACCGCTTAGTTGTTTTTCTCTGAATTAGGATTCTACTAAAGCAAAGTGAGGTGTATTCGAGACTTATTATAATCATAATGTTGCTAGAATCTCAATTGCACTTCAGTTAGCCAAACTTGTGTAAACCAGTTTACAATGTTATTGTTGTGTGCATGAACTATTCAAATTGTAAACAAAACCGTAAATATATACTGCTGATCATACTGATACAAATTGCAACTTATTTAGCAAATATAGTGATGATAATTACCTACCCTAGCTAATCAAGAAAGAGACAACCTCGTTTTAAATTACGCCAAGATGACCATAAACCATTAACAGTATTATTAACTATACACCCCCATGCTTGCATGTACATGTAACAGCTGTTGCATGTAAGACACGACAAGGCCATGCAAACCTTTTATTTATCAAACAAATGTATACACAGAATATCATCAGTGTACAATAGTGAACATTTCTTTATTGACAGGTAGCCTGGTAATTATTATATTCTTATATACACAAAATAGTATGGTGTATGACAAACTGCCCCATGGCTTGTTTGTACGTTTGGTTGTTACCAAGTAGGGGTTTACTGTTATGGATAATAAATAATTAATTTATGAAATATTACTGATACATGCTTGATGATATATCTGATATTTCATATCAATATTTTAAGTTGTTAACAATGCTAAATCAAACATTTCATGTTAATTACAATTAATGTCTACACCACCTACATGAAAAAAACATTTGTTCTTACCGCAGTCCTGACCGTTTGACTTCACGAGGAGTGTTGGCCAGTACACTGACAAGACAAGATTCTCAAGTTCTCACCGCATTTCATTTCTGTATAAGATGCCATGGTAAGTAGGCAATCTATAATAACAAACCTGTGATTAAGCTATGTCTGAAGTTTAGCAATGTGCACCAATATTCGCGTGGTATCAGGTCCAGGCTATAAATAGACACGCCTCACTGCGCAATCTGCAGATGGTTGCTGCTCTTTGTAGATTGCTCAGGTCCAGCTAATGCGTATAAATAAACGTTAATAGCTGAAGCCAAGCCAAACTAAAGCAATCAAATCAATAAATTATGTAATATACTCGTCGCTAGAAATCGAAGAGTTACAGCAAGGCGCTCAGCAAATGGTATTGCGTCGCGCATGGCTGTGTCTTTGTGGACGATTAACGGCGAAGAATATATTGAAATTGCTGTGCATCCATCCAGATAAAGTTTGCAAATGTTCTCGGGTCCTCCACGTTAATTTCCTTCACCAGAGCATGGAATGCGCCGAACTGCTGGCGCCGGGGAAGGCTTAGGCGAACCCACCATCTTTTACGTTTCTTCAGCTTTTATTTCTCTTCTTCGTAATTAATTTGCTGCAGCACAGCCAATGCACCGACCAAAATTGCATGTTCTTCTTCACTGCTGCTGCTTCAACTGTCAGCCATTGCCGTAAAGAAGCACGTGTGCGTCTCTAATGGCCTTCACTTATGACGTCATTTACGCAACTCTCCCGACTCGATTGTTTCGCCACGACTACGTGTGTCATGTACTCGTACGAGTGTCTCGTACGCGGCACTCGCACGAGGGACTCGCACGAGGGACTCGTACGTATGTCACCCCCTTTAGCTGCGAACATTCGTAAGTTCGTATTCTCGAATATGTTTTGCCCTTTTAGTTCTGCTCACATGTTCTGGCGGTTAATGAAAAAAGAACAACACGGATAATTGTGCAACGAAAACTGGTGATTAGTCAGTGTAGATGCGATACATAACACAATGAAGCTGAGCCACTGAGAAATATTCGGGCATAACACAAGCGAAGCATTAGATCGGAAAATAAAGAAACACAACGCAAGCAAGGGCACACTCGGTGTCACGCAGAATGCTAAGTTGACAGTGAATGGAATGTCAAGGTTTACAGTTGCAGTGATTAAGAATTTGCTGCTACGCGATGACTAACTTCGTTAACATATACTGCCTACAGGTCAGTGTGAGTATAGTCAATGTATAATTTCATAGGCTTGTACCCGGGAATATTGGACACTTAGTCTAAACCTTTAGCTGTAGGGGGTGACATATGCGCCCAGCAGCTAAATGGTCTGTGACTGTGGCACAGTGAGTGCATGCTGGCTGGGTGTATGTACAGACTACAGACGGATGTCAACTTAGCCCGTGCAGAATGTTGTACATCATAGTGAACCTGGATTCAGTGAGCCTAGCTGTGTGTCTAGGGTGTTCTGTGCTTGTGGACTGCCAGTTCAGTCTTTGGGTCATTGCAGTTGGAGTACTGTGGCGCCGCCAGTCACGGTGTAGAGTTATATACGTTATGTACATATCTGGTGGGTCGCCTCTGCACCATTTCAGGTTTGTTGATGTTTTGTTTGGTGGTGGGGTCCAAGATGATAATAGCGTATTCAACTGTTGGTCTAATATAGGTTTGATAACTGTATGATTTGACTGGTCTTGGGCATTTGCTGGTGTTACGTCTAAGAAAGATGAGGGTGCTCTTGGCTTTCTTTGTGATAGCATCTACTTGGTGGTTCTATGACAGTTTGTTATTGAAATTTATGCCTAGGTGCTTTGCAGTGTTGTGTAGCCGTTCTCCAGGATTGGTCGTCTTTTGTCAATGTCTAGCTTTTTCTTACTTCGACTTATATGCCCTGGCATGGGCTTATTGACCGAAACATTGCATATCGTCATGTAATTTGATTGATAATGATATGTAATACACATTTATCATATCTACTATTTTTGACATTTAATTAATTGAATGTTAATATGTTCCATTCATCATGTAATAGTAATAGGAAGGAAATTAAGTACAGGTGTAATGGTAATATATTACACTGCAATGTAATCAACGTCATGGCTATGTCTACAGGTGTTATGGTTATCACGACTGTACTAACGCTGTAGTGCAGTTTTTTTAATATCTTAGTCATAGTTTATTACACCATTTCCAAGTGATCGTACATTTGAATACTAATCATAACTGAACATATTTATGGTCTTGCTTTTTATTATAAACTGTAGCTCCTCAACACAATCTTTATTTCCCGCATATATAAAGCTGTGCAATAGCTAGCCAATGTTATAAAATGTTATTCCATTAATGTATACCTTTGTATTATTTTGCTACATACTTTCTAACTGGGCAGCAGAAGTACCGTTCTAACCTAGTTTCTGCAGAAACTATCAACATGTAAAACAGTTATATTCAATATCGATATTCCTGTCTGCCTAAACTGGTTACCTTCACTACTAATCACCTTTCACCACACCATTTTTTCAACCTTCAAAATACACATTGATACCAACTTCAATATCTTTTACCCAACAGTGCTAATTACTTTGCAGCAGGTGTCCTTCTGGGCTCTGACAGTGACCACAACCTTTGTTTGCACATAGCCATATCTTGGATTATGTAGCACCTGATAGTGACCACAGGTCTTTAGTCAGGCTCGAAACTGACACCAAGCCTCAGTGATGTCTTGAGTTGAGTAGCACCAGCAGTCATTAGCATTGTATCTCCTGAGGACAGCATAGGCATTTTGTTATCGATTAACAAACAATAGATTATGGCCTTTATCCCTAACTGTGTGTGTGTGTGTGGGGGGGGGGTGGGTGTGTGCGTGCGTGCGTGCGTGCGTGCGTGCGTGCGTGCGTGCGTGCCTGTGTGCGCGCATCCGCACATGGGCTTGTGTGTTAAACATTCCTGTTGTTTGGAATGATTCATTACCACCTAATTCCTTGTCTTCCATCTGTCTATCAAACCAAAGAGACCTGGCTCTGCCCTACAGACCCGTAGACATGTCATACCTTAACAAGTTTGACTATTGATTTGAATAATATATACACATGGCTTTAAAATTGTACTAGATGAATTTTCAAAAATTGGGCATAACGTGGTGATGAGCATTTTTCAAAATGGCTACCGAATTCAATATCTCGTATCTTAATAAACACGTCATGCAGAGCATAAATTGTGGTATGTATGTTCTATGGAACTCGAATTTCCAATATACAATTCCATTACTCCTCCGAGTGGCTGGGCGCGCGTTGCTGGCTGCACTGCTTACTGATTCCCAGAACGTTCTAGATTTTTACCAGTTTTAAAGAGTTTACGGTTTTAAAACAGACCTTAGACCAATCTCCTTGACTGCTGTGCTGTGTAAACAAATGGAAGAGTTCGTTGTTAAATGGGTCTGGGACATCGTTCAAGACAGAGTTGATCCAAACCAATACGGCTCCATTAAGAAGTCATCCACTACACATGCCCTCGTTGACCTGTTACATCAGTGTTATGCAAGCACAGATGCGTCGAAACAGTATGTCAGGATACTACAGCTTGACTTCTCTAAGGCATTTGACCTAATCAACCATGACATTCTACTTCAAAAACTTGCAAGTTTTGCTCTTCCGAATATTTTTATGAAGTGGATCGCCAATTTCTTTACCGAAAGAACCCAACAAGTTAAGCTGTGCAACACACAATCCGACTGGAATTATATCCATGGAGGAGTGCCATAAGGCACAAAGCTAGGCCCTGTACCTTTCGTCCTCATGATAAATGATCTACAAACAAACTGCGACTCCTACAAATGTGTTGATGACACGTGCATTGTTTATACTGGATCAGACTCCCAAGCGTCAAATCGCCAGGAAGCAGCCGATGCAGCATATCTGTGGACAATCCAAAATGACATGAAAATCAACAAAAGTAAGACAAAAGAGCGAAGATACTTGACATTAACATCACCAGCAATCTGACATGGAACATACACGTTGATGTAATAACACGAAAAGAAGGCAATAGGCTGTTTCTACTGCTACGACTCAAACGATCAGGCATTCCCGTTGAAGATTTTCTGACGGTATATACAACGGCCTTCTGACGGTATATACAACGGCCTACTCTGGATTACGCATGTCTAGCGCGGTCAACGTCACTCACACTGGGTCTCCAAAGTGATATGGAGCGAGTACAAAGACGTGCTATGAACACCATATACCCGAACACTCCCTATATCGAAGCATTAACGAATGCACAGCTGACTTCTCTGACAGATAGACGTGCGTAGTTATGTGAACGTTTCTTCAGACAAATCGAAGAGCCGCAGAACAAACTGCATGAACTACTACCAAAACCAAGGCCTACAACACATAATACACGATGCCTTACTCGATATTCGAGTAAAAACCAACAGGACCAAGAATTGTTTCATTAACTGGTGTCTGTTCAATCAAAAGAACTCACAGTGACTCTTAAAAAAAGTTCGTGCATGCTCATATGCATTTGTATAAAAATTGTAAAGCCTTAATTTATTTTTTAGATCTATTTGTTTTAATGTTTTAAACTATTTATCATTTTTAATAAGTTTAGTCAAATAATCACAGAAACTATTTGTAATGTCTTAAATTACTTAAATTAGTTTTATAGATACATATTGTATATTCTCTACATTATAATTTATATTTATGCTAATGTCTTAAATTATATATCATTTCAATCTATTTTTAACAAATATACTTTGCATGTTTTATGTACCCATTTCAATCTCTATGATTGCCAAAAGTGAAATTAAACTATTTATTATTATTATTATTATTAAAGATGGCGGTCGTCAATACAATCGTCACCATGTCGCAAAAACTACGTTACACAGAGCAATACTGTTTAGGTTTTGGATAGCGTGGTGGATAGCGATATGAAAGGTGGTAATTTTGACCTTCAACCGTCAACAGCTTCAAAATTCGCGCCAGTTTTAAAGATGGCGTTTGTAAAAGCCTATTATTTCGCATCTTAAGAAATACACTATTTAGATCCCTCTATCACAGCATCTTAAATGCTTTATATCGCCGAAGGGTGTAGCTGATGTACAGGAGAGATCTATTTGAGCCATTGTTGACATTAGTTATAAGTTTAAGACGAATTAACCGCCGTACCTGATATATTGCCCATTATCACTCACTATACATGCAATCCTAATATGGTAAGATAGCCTCGGTTAACCAGCAGTTGTCAGCCCTTCAACTGCCTTCTCGGCGTAGTTACACATCCGACCGACAGTCGGTTAAGCGAGACTAATGGTAACACCAATAATCGATTATTGTGATATAACCAAATTTAATACCAATATAATATTGATTTAATTCATGCATGTCTACCATCGTTCTATTTAGATTATTAGTTATTGAGCAGTCAAATTAGGTTTTAAAATATGTGATAACTGCTCTTAGCAACCTCCTGATTTATCCCCACTCTCTTATCGCAAACGAATGAAGACATTTCTATTATATACCATCACCACACCATTATTTCAAACAAAAGGTTGTTTACTATTTTGTCATATTTAGATGATAGAAAAATAACCACGGCCATGGATAAAATATATCATAACCAAAGATATTCCACCTTCGGATTTCGAAATCTGTTCCTACCTCTGCTGACCTTGAACAGTGTATTATTTGCATAATGAACAAGAAAATAGAGCCACTTCCGGGTGGGGAGACTGGCAGGAAACGTGTCAGTGACGTAGCTGAGCTCAAAGAGTATATTATTAACACAATATTGAGGATTTCAAGTATCACAATACGTATGCATGTTATAAACAATACATCGATATACGCCCATTTTGGAGGAATCCGACATATCTCGTGAGATAAACAATCTATTAGAAGCAACCCACAATCTGTCCACAAGAAGCACAAACTCTCCTCGATAAGGATGCATGCTTATCTGGACTACATTGATTGTACTTATATGTGGAAGTGATAGGGTTCCAGTACAAAAGAAAAGAGTGAGGGATATGTTCAATATATTCAGACTTTGTAATCACGAAAGTGCAGTGAGTTTTCTGGATACGATGAGATATAAAAAGATTATGTATTTGCTAGATGCGCAGACTTGTGTACGCCTGAACGATTATTAGTGGCTGATATATATATATATATATATATATATATATATATATATATATATATATATATATATATATATATATATATATATATACAAAATATAGACTTTCAAACTAAACCTTAACACGATGTGTTCGTGAAAGCTTTGTCTTATTTAGAACCACTGATCAAATATGGCTATGGGTTGACAATTACTGAAATTAAGGATATCTTGTCCAATTCAACAGAAAATTATGATACTGATTTTCATATATTTTAGGAAACGTGTATTGAACAACTATGGTGATATGATTCAGTTCTGTCCTAGTTATCGAGTCAATGCGTCCCTGAAATGTGGTTTTCATCATATATTAGCGTTAAAAATATTGCAGTAAAGATGAGAGATAGAATATTGTTAAGTTGTGTACGGAGATTATCAGACGTTGACAAGCGCTGTTTGGCACCTTTGAATATTTGTTAGTACATGATTTTGTAGAGGCAATTGAGTTAAGTTTGCTGGTTAATGCCGGCGCAATGTATACTCTGTTCGGGGCCAACGTCGTCGCCATGCATCACGTCATCGGGATCTCTTAATACCAAACAGCGAGGCAACTGATTTGACATTTCCCCATGATTCTTTCAAATCATAATCACCACACAACGTGTTACCTATCTGGATATATTAACTTTCATAACAAATCTCTATTTGCTACAACTTGAGTACTAGGACAGAACTGAGTCAATAAACGTATCATTACATCTCTGTTGCGCAACTGAATATCATAATTCTCTGCTAAACTGAACATGAAATCCATATTTTCAGTAACTGTCAACCAATAGCCATCTTTGTTCAGTGGATACAAATGAGCCAGAGCTTCCATGAAACGTTTGATTTAGTTTGAAGAGGACCATAGTTTGTCTCTGACTGTTTTGACAAGAAGTGAACATATTGCATGAAACAAATACTGTGACAATATATATATATATATATATATATAATATATATATATATATATATATATATATATATATATATATATATATATATATATATATAATATCAACAAAAATACACTTTCAGGCGTATTCAAGTATGTGCACGTAACAAATGCGTCACCTTTTTTAGATCATCTAGAAACTTCACTGTACTTTCGTAATTACACATTCTGATCATTTTCCTCACTCTTTTCGTTTTTACTCTTAACCTATCACTCCCGCATATGGTGCAATCAATGTAATCCAGATGAACATGGATTCTGGTCTATGAGAGTTTGTGCTGAGTGTGGAAAAGTTGCTGGTTGCTTCTGATAGTTTGCTTATATCTCCAGGTGCCTCGGGTTCCACCAAAATGGGCCGGAAATTGGGTACACCAGTGTATCGTTTATACCATGCAAACGTATTGTGATACTTGAATGCACAGTCATATCCGATAATCCTTATTATTTTGTGAACAGTGTCATATTTGAGCTCTACTATGTTACTGGACGTTTCATGCCAGTCTCCCCACCATGAAGAGGCTCGACTGTCT
>JAODUO010001216.1:0-135294 GCA_025642075.2 Ridgeia piscesae | reverse complement strand
TCAGTTTAAAAAAATATTAAAAATATACCGTGACGCTGTGCTTGTCAAATTATGGTGACAAGTGCTGTAAATTACATGTTTTTATGTTTGGGCTGTGGTTGTTCAGCCGCTTCACTCCCCCTTTAAGGTTCCACCAGGGTTAACCACCCTTGGGTAAGAATCGACGCTAAACCCAATGATAAGAAATGTCCCGTAGACCCGGATACACTTTTCACATGTTAAAACAATTTGGCGTATCGTGCTCGTGTTTCAGGTCAATATTGTGGTCGTGTTTTCATGTCAATCTTTCACTCGTTGTAGACGGCGTGTTTGGTGGTCGTGGTGTTGATGGCGGTGTGTGAGCAACACAGCTGTGGCTACGGTAAGTGTAGGCATATGGCTATGCATGCGCAGTTTATTCATGTTTGTGTGTGTGTGTGTGTGTGTGCGTGCGTGCGTGCGTGCGTGCGTGTATGTGTGCCTATGTATGTGTGGCATGTTTTCCCAATTTCTCTCTCTTTTCATGTCATGTCACTCTCTACAACTTTGTAGCGTTTACATTTTTCCGGACGTTAAAAAGGTACGATATATATCGGTCACTATGACCAAAAGGACGTATATAACCTTTCAGCAAACTTATTTGTCGCAAATTAACACGGGGCCAACATACGTTTGAGGCATGTTCTGATAGCAAACGGAAATCACGTGACTGCAGTGCACAATAATCCGTGACAGTAATTTAAACAAACGTAATAGTTTCATTTATTGAAAGCAATTTTAAGCAACTCTTCTCTATAATCACCACAGGAGAGTTAACGAACAGCCCATGGTATTTGTACCTTTTCTGCAGGAGAAGGTGAGTATGGCGGCAACTGCACGAAGAGTTCTGATTGCAAGTTTCCCAATAGCTACTGTCGCAAGCCTGACTTATGCAAGGTGGGGGAATGCTATTGCAAAAACGACTACGAGTACGACAACAAGTGTAAGAAACGTACGTAATTTCCAAATACACAGTTTTGCAGAGCTACGTATCACTCAGCAAAGACCACCGCCAATAATGTCCATTTTTGCATTAGAACTGAAGACAAACTAATTAGATTTATAGTAATATTATATTTCAAGAAAAATGTGACAGTACTGACAATGGTCTTAAACGTATGCGTTAAAATCTGTACATTTACAAATACATTTTCTATACACTATGCAGTAATGCGCCTTTATACGTTGACGAATATCATGTCCATACTTATATACATACATACATACATACATACATACATACATACATACATACATACATACATAAAAACATACACCAATACATACATACATACGTGCATACAGGCCTACACAAACACACACTCATAAGCACACGTACACGCCCACGCCCACGCCCACGCCCACGCACACGCACACACACACAGAGTAATACAACCTAATCCGAAGACATTGGTTTTTTTTAATTTGGACAACTTATACGTTTGAGGAGGAACGTTTCTGGCCTATTCAGTGCAAGACACTGGGCTTTGTTGCACAGTGCGAAAGATCGGAGAAAGATGTGACGTCGACAATGAAGCGTGCTATGGCGGTCAGTCGTCATGCAAGGGTATATGCTATTGCCACCGTGGATACATGGCATCGGAAGACAAAAAGACGTGCATCGGCAGCAAACTAGGTGAGCCTTGCTATGATTACGATAACCGTTACTGGCAATCACAAAAGTGTGACCGAAGTGAGTGCTACCGTGTTTGTGTGTGTGTGTGTGTGTGTGTGTGTGTGTGTGTGTGTGTGTGTGTGTGTGTGTGTGTGTGTGTGTGTGTGTGTGTGTGTGTGTGTGTGTGTGTGTGTGTGTGTGTGTGTGTGTGTGTGTGTGTGTGTGTGTGTGTGTGTGTGTGTGTGTGTGTGTGTGTGTGTGTGTGTGTGTGTGTGTGTGTGTGTGTGTGTGTGTGTGTGTGTGTGTGTGTGTGTGTGTGTGTGTTTTTTGGGGGGATGTATGTGTGTATAAAAATATGTATATATATAGTTTATATATATATATATATATATATATATATATATATATATATATACACATACATACATACATACATACATACATACATACATACATACATACATATATGAAATTTAATGTGATACAAGAACGCACCCCGAGGCCGGTTGACGAACAAACAATTGGGTGAACGTCTGCGTCTTGCCACCTCCCCTCTCGTCCCGGGCTTCAGCAACTTGTCAAAGAAGATGCAACATCACCCTTCTCATTAGCGTATTCCTGACAACATGCTGAACTGTCGTCAATGACAATTAACGCTGGACGTTTGACAAAGTTTTTACAGAGCGTGATTTGTTTATTTTCGGAGGGTAAAAACATAAGGAACAACGTAAAACCCTGTATGTGAGTATATTTATTTTATTTTGTAGTTGTTCTTTTCACAAAAACCGTTGGCCCGCGCAGATCTAGCTGGGGTAAAAGTGGCCCCGAGTTCAAAAGGTTTCAGTTTGTGGAGCAGTAACCAAACAGTGTCATTGTCATGTGATCAATGTTTGAAATGGCGCCATCATGCAGACATCATACAATATTCAACGTCGGATACACCTTTAGAAATTAGAAGCCTGTTGACTCCCTGTAAATAGTGGCTACGTCAGGGCGTTATTGAGTGGTGCATTAGGTTAAAATGAAGGTCAAACAAGGTCACAATCAAACGATGAATGTTCAAACTGCGCCACCCCTTCAAAAATTTATTTCATGCCCTGTGCCCTGCATGTAGAGTGATGTTTATAAGTATATAACTGAAAGTTGAACATGGTCCCCATCAAATTACTATTTATAGCACACCAACTAAACATTGTAAAGTCCTATTGAATTTTACAACTGGAATTATTTTAATTAGTGGGCACATTTGCTGGATCATTTTGAATTTAAAGGTAAATTTATAGGTCACCTAGGAAAACAAAGACCGTGGAGGCATGTTGTAAGAGTGTTACACTTTGTCCCGACATGAACGTTACAACTTGCTCCGACCCCATCTCGCACGCAAAACACGCGATTGCCAAAACGCACTTCAAAACCTGTTTAATGATTTATGGAAGATTTACAACATTAAGCTTATAACACTGTACTCATGCTGTTTAATGGTTTATGGAAGATTAACGACACTATGCTCATAACCACATTTATCAACGATAAAACAGATAAAACATGAAGTATGGATACATATACACTTAACTTTTAGGTATAGAGTAAGTCGAGAATAGAATATTTTTTCATTAAAATAGCTTAATCGATGGTGTGTCGACGGATTCACGTGCAGTTACACATGACGTCCTCAAATCTATTGGTAAATATACCGTCGCCATATTGATTAATTTGGATTTGGACTTGTGTCTGCAACCCCTCTGTTACATCTTACCCGTGTGACATCTAGCTCCGGTCTCCTCTACGGTTGTTAGACACTGATGTCTCCCTGATAACAATTTGGTCAGAGACATCATCGTAAGTCAGGGTTGTTTTTTTGCCATGCAAAAATAGCCATGGCAGATACACTACGCGAAGTCCGGAAGTTAGCGGAGTCAAAGCAGCAACGAACATGTCGCGCGAGGATGGTTAGATATAGCGGCTGAACTTTGTATAAATTAATACAATGCTTTAAAACCTAATAAAACAATCAGTTTTATTGAAACATATATTAGGCACAAAAATAAGCGAAATTAGAATTATGCACTTGTCTACATCTGCAGCATCATACCGAAACATTGTTTATATATCCTTTTTAAACCATAATGCTGAATATGTAATTTAATGCGCTAAGAAATATCAAATAATCTACTTCTTCTTAGTTATATGAAATTGTTTTTATTGCAGAATTCCAGCTATTAGTTGAAACATTTTGGGTTGCTCAACTGTGCTTAATGTAATACCCTGACCAATGACGTTTGTGTATTTATTATAGTGCTCAAGACAAATATCGTTGTATCGAAGTTTTCTGTGTGGCAATTACAACTGAATGCGACGCAATACATGCTCGTATGGCTCGTTCGTATCGTCGTTGGGTTCCGGATGTTGAATGAAAATGGCAAAATAGTATAAAACCAATATATGAGACTTGCGTTCCCTATTGAGCATGCAGGAGTAACAGAGCTAACAAATGTTTCAGGTCAAATGATTAGCCAAGCGGCCACCGTCTAAGATGGAAACGGCGTAACTTGCAATGCTATTACTACAAATCATCCAGTAACATTATGGATATGATTATAATAAACAACATCTTAAATGAAGCAATTTTACCTTTATCCATACTTATCAAGACTTGTGCAGTGTTTCAGCTTTTAAAAAAATCAGACTACTTTTGTTTGGGTTACATATTGTTATGCTTTCAATGTTGTCGATTTGCAGATAAAGGCTTGAGATGCAACACAACAACGCATACGTGCGTTTGTGCCAACGGTTTTAAAGAAAACGGAGACCATTGCGAAAAACGTACATACTTATTGCACTACACACTCATACACTTATATTTACTGTCGGTGGTTCGATGAAACCTTAGGAAAGCTAAACCACAACACGATATAGTGATGGAAGATTTCAATGCGCAGGTCAAGAATCGACAAAAACCTATGGAAGCAGCAATGGCAACGTTTGGCGTGTTGCTTACCGAAGTCACAGTCGACAGGAACAATCTCATCAATGCCGATCCCTTAGCGGCAAGACTTACAAGAAGCTCGAGTTCTCAATCTGGATCCGTCTAATTTACAAATGCAGTTTTTCGAAAGTAACCTAAGTTATCGCTTCCAATCACACGTTAACAACTCGTTCTGCCGTCCCCATGACAGCAGTGCGACACATGTCATTCATCTGTGGATCCGTCTCAGCTCTTACGAGACGACCACAATACCTATGACTGACCTTTATACTAAAAACCACTACTACACCGTGTGAGAAGTTTGTAAAATTCCTATTAGCTACTAAGATATGTCTCTCTAGTAAGTAGTGCGACCACATACTTAGCTTCTCAAAACCAAATGTTTACCCATCTAATGTAAGACAAGCTTTCTAACAATGTTTCCTACAGACAGATTCAGCTCAACCACGTGATACAGGATGCGATTCATGACAGCCCTAATTTAAGCTTAGCCTTAGTCAGCCGTTGCGGCTTAGGCTAAACCTAAACCAAACTGTTAGGCTAAAATCAATAAAGAAAATACTATAATAGTACTGGACAGTATAGCATAGTAGCAACACAAGTAGCCTAAAATAATAATAGTAAAACTTATATTGGTTTACTCAGCCAGGTTTACCTTGCCCAAAACAAGATTTAACCACTACACTTAAGCCGGTTGCCATCCGTCCTGTAACATATGGAATATTCAGGAATTTTGACATGAATATTGTATAAAAATTACCTACTTCGCCTTGCCTGTGTAGTTGATGCAACAACAGTAGTATAGAACTTTTTATTGCATTTCGTCGAGATAAGTTATGTTGTCCACACGCGAAACTATGCAGATGTAGGCGGAAGTGGCGTCGTGTTGCAGTGACGTAACACCGCGGATAATGTCCCAAAGAGGGCGCTCTAACGCAACTAGGGTATGTGTGCCGTTTTTACGTATTCTTGACGTGTGTAAAATGCGGCACCGTTTTGCGGAACATTTTGCATCCTACAATCAGCTGTTGAACTTGCATGACTCGGAAGCCTCACACATAGCTAAATATGGATACAGTCTGACATGTCCGTCAATGTGAAGGCATAATACATTTACAGCCGATGGTACGTCGACTTGTGGTCCGACGACAGGTGTGCTGGCTCGATGCCGGTGTAGCGCTTACATTTTTCCGGCGTTAGAAACCTTCCGGTTGACGTTTCTGCGCATGCGCGATATATGCAAAATCATCAATGTGCAGCGAAGAGACAAAGCATTTATGGTATAGATATTACGGGTTGTTCGTTGGTATGTATACAACCTCTCAGTAAAGTTATTTGTCGCAAATTAACACGAGGCAAACAAGTTTTGAGGCACATTTTGATAGCAAGATGGGGAGCGGTGGTCGAGCGCCGGACTGTCAATCGAGGGGACGGTGGTTCAATCCCACCTACCGCCGTTTCGAAACTTAGGCAATTTCTTCACCCCACATATGCCTGTGTCTTTCGGAAGAGACACGAAAAGCCGGCGGTCCCTTCTGTCTGGTGTCTATGCCAGGGGAAGTAAAAGATCCCACACAGGGGGTAAATGTGTAACCTGTAGTGGACTCACAAATTCTACAGAAGAACAACTCCTGCGTTAGCCCAAGTTTGGGCTGTTTGGACGTAATCACCTAAGACCTAAGCAAGCGTAAATCACGTGACTCTAGTGCGCCATAATCCGTGACAGTGGTTTATTAAAAAAAACGTAATATTTTATTGCATTGAACGACATTTTAATAAACTCTTCACAGTAATCATCACAAGAAAGTTAACGAACAGCTAGTGGCATTTATACCGAAAATGCTTTGTTGTTTCGCTGGACATTGATGATTTTACATTTATTGCGCATGCGCAGAAACGTCAACCGGAACGTTTTTAACGACCGGGAAAATGTAAGCGGGACACCGGAAAGGATGTTTAAAATCATCTACAGCTCGCCGTATGCATCAAACGAGACTGCTACGTCTTCACACGTAGTTAAATATTGATACCGTATAACATGTCCGTCAATATAAAAGCACAATATCTACATTAAAGGGCAAAAAAAGGCAATGGTTTGGTGTTATGCACCTAAAACAGTTTACACAAACTAACCATTTGCATCTACAATCACATCTTTCGCATTAGTAGTTTCCTCAGAAAGTGGTGTTAAAGTGGGTAAATCTGGTTAAATCATCGACAGCATGAACAGGCCCATCTTGTTCGATACAACCAATCAAAATCCAGCTTCTATCTGCATTTTGGAAAAGTAATACGTCACGGTGCCGTCTGTTGGTTCAGCTGTAATAACAGAAAGCCAAGCGGTTCGTTATAAGTGCCTTACGTCGATTTACAACGAAATCTCGACAGCAATTTGCCACACTGTTCCTCATACGCTTGTAGTAACAGTATAGTGAAAGACAGTATCAGTAAGATATCTTCTTGTTAACCTTTGAATGTAGCAGAACTGAAACAGTGGTCCAGTGGATTCGGGGGTACTTTTGCAGTTTAGGCTCGCACCTCGAAAAAATCATCAAAATGATCACCTACGATGACCAAACTTCGCATGCAGTATCTACTACACCTGTACTACGCGTATGCACTTGTCACGTGATCAAAAAATTATAAATAATGCCTGAAATCGATCAAAATGTGTAAGTAAATAACGCGCTTTTTTCGTCGTCACTACTGACACAGTGAACTCCGCCAGGTGGCGCCACCATCTTGTTCCCGTTAAACCGTGGGGGTCAGACCACAAATTTTTAAAGATAAGAGCACATGGTTATGAACTTGTAACTATTTTATAATACCAGGAAATAATCTTTATTAAAAACAATTAGTTTTTTAAATACCCAACCGATATTATTTTATTGCAAGTAAAAATATTAGTAATCATTAGCCATGAACACTTTATTATTATTTTAGTATGTAAGAATTATAATATACATGTATACAATAATTATATATATATATATATATATATATACATATATAGTATATATAAGTATATAATTATTGTAAAATATAATACATATTAAATATATATTAAATAATATATATATTATTTAATATATATTTAATATTATTATGTATTATACAATAATTATATACTTATATATATATATGTATATATATGTATATATATATATATATATATATATATATATATATATATATATATATATATATATAAGTATATAATTGTTTTTGCAATATATGAAATACATAATTTAATATATATAATATTACACATATTATAAATAATAATGATAATATAATTATATATATATATATAATTATATTATATTATTATTTATATGTATTTATACTTATATATATGTATATATATATATAATATATACATAATAATATATAATTACTATATACATAATATTACATATTATATATATATATATATTAAATAAGATATATGTATATATATATTAAAATATATATCAATAATATATATACATAATATATATATATATATATATTATATATATATATATATATATATATATATATATATATATGAATGAATGAATGAATGAATGAATGACGTTTTTTATTCGACCAGTATTTCATCCAAACGCATACACTACATCCATGTGAAACAAATCAGAATCAGTACAAATATGACAATCACAACAAACATGGTAATAGTATATATAATAATTAGTAATACCACATACGGTCAGGAGACTCCTCTAAGACCATGCTTTAATATATAATATTACACATATTATAAATAATTATTAAATTATAAATTGCAACAACACTGCACGACCAACTCCCTTAGAGCTGCTGTTCTGAACACCCGGTCAGCGTGTGGGATTGATAAGTGTCAACAAATCCAGGATTTGATAACTGAAAACCAGCTAGACATTTGCTCGCTTACGGAAACATGGTTCAAGCCACCTCATATTGCCGTAAAGGCTGTGGTGCCACCTGGATACACAATGAAACACATTCCCCGAGCCAACGCAAGAGGCGGAGACGTTGCCATTATCTTTCGTGACTCCATCTATGTGACTGTTTCGAAACACAACACTTACACTTCCATGGAATACCTCAACTGTTTATTCAAAGTTGGTCTCGAACTATTGCGAATCGTAACGATATACAGACCTCCACCAAAAACAGTCGCCAAACGTTCCAGTATTTCTTAGGGAGTTTGCCGATCTCCTTGAAGACCTCACACTTACATCCGGCCAGCTGCAGCTGGTTGGAGACTTGAACTTTCATTTCGATAATCCCACCATTGCACACACAAAACCGATCGTCGACCTTCTCTCCGCAACAAACCACCAACATCATGTTACCCTGGCAACTCACCAAAAAGGCCACATCCTCGATGTCATTATAACGAGATGTGATGAGCTGCCTATTGGTGATATCACCTGTGACGAATCGGTTAAATCTGACCACTCCGCCGTCATCTTTACTGTTCCAACTACACAGACAGTACAGCCTAAGAGAACGATTACTGTAAGTTGAAAAATGTCAACACTGAGCAAATCAGTCGCGACATTGCTTGCTCTGATCTGATTACTCAACAAGCCTGCGCGTCGGCAGCAGAAGCTTTTTCCTGTTATAACAATACATTGCTGTCAATACTTGACCAGCCTGCTCCTGCAAGAAAGTGCAACATCACAGTAAAGAACAATGTGCCATGGTACAACGCGGACATAAAAGCTGCTAAAGCCAAACGGAAGCGGCTGGAACATCAGTGCAGGAAGACACAACTAACTGTACACCGCGATATGTTTACATGTCAAAGAAACAAAGTGAACACCATGTGCGCTGAAGCAAAGAAGACCCACTACAAAGAAAAGTTGTCGGACATCCGTAGTCATGCGCGATTCTACAACATCGCAAACAAGTTGCTGCATCGGCGCAAAACAATAACATTACCGAACTATGAATGTGCCGAATCACTCGCTAACAACTTCGCAGACTACTTCGATGAAAAGATCCAACGCACCACTCTACAAACGCCACACTCCTGTGCTATCGAGTGTACTGTGTGCACAAATCGCCCTGACACTGACTGCCAGCTGTCAAGCCTCGCGACAGTCACACGAGCGGAAATCACACAACTATTAAGTAAGTCACCGTCCAAGACATGCAAACTTGATCCGATGCCTACACATTTCGTAAAACAGTGTCACGACGTCATGACAGTACCAATTACGAACATTATCAACAAGTGTTTGAGAGACGGAATGCCCGATGAGATGAAAGCTGCTATCATCACACCCATTTTGAAAAAGTCATGTCTTGACGGTGAAACGTTGAAAAGCTATCGACTTATATCGAACATGTCCTTTCTGTCAAAGTTACTTGAGAGAGTTGTGGCAGACCGGTTGATTGCACACATGCGTGAAAATGATCCCTACATGCCGTTACAATCAGCATACCGGCAAAACTGCAGTACCGAAACAGCACTACTACACGTGCATGACAGCCTAATCTGGTCCATCGACGAACGCAAAGGTGTGATTTTGTTGCTAATCGATCTGAGCGCAGCATTTGATACGATTGATCACGCTATTCTTCTAAACACCATTGGCGTCAAGGATCGTTGCTTGTCATGGTACGCTGCCTACTTACAACACAGACAATACACGGTGTTGTTTACCGGTGAGCAGTCAAAACCACACAAGCTGACATGTGGTGTCCCGCAAGGGTCAGTCCTCGGACCACTGTTGTTCACGATATATATGACCCCTCTTGCGTCAATACTTAAACTTCATGGCATGGTCATCTATACGCCGACGACACTCAACTTTTCCAAGAATTCAGCCTAAGCGACAACACTTCACCCGAGATTGCCATCAGGAAAATGGAACGCTGTGTCATCAGCATCCGTTAGTGGATGAAAACCAACATGCTGAAGCTGAACGACGACAAAACAGAGATCCTCATCATCCGTCCCAAATCAGCGCACCAACACCATCTTCCCGAAAGTGTAAGAATCGGTAACACCAACGTGACACCCAACACCCACGCCAGAAATTTGGGAGTGACATTCGATTGCAATATGTCCCTTGACAAACATTTCCAGGACCGCATACTACCATCTCCACAGCATTGGACGCATTCGTCGCTATCTAGATCAAGGACACACAAAACAGCTAGTGCATGCCCTTGTTATATCACGTATTGACTGTTGCAGCAGCCTCCTGAATGGACAGTGGCGGTAGTTGAAAAACTACAACGCGTCCAAAATGCTTGTGCTCGTGTTATACTAATTCGTTCGAAACGAGACCATGACACGCCCATGCTCTTAGAGCTGCACTGGCTTCCTGTTAAGTGTCGCATCAAATTCAAGACCCTACTTCTCACCTTTAAATGCCTCCATGGTCTTGCACCTATATACTTATCAGCACTTCTCTCTCCCTATTGCCCGACACGCAGTCTGCGGTCTTCTGACCAGTTACTACTTAATCAGCCCACTTCCCGAACTCAAATTGGCGAACGATCCTTCTCTTATGCAGCTCCAAGGGCATGGAACCAACTATTCCTTGCAGTGCGACAATGTACGAGTGTGAATCAATTCAAAATAGCACTCAAGACGCATCTGTTTACAGATTATTATTTTGACACTCTGTGATCACAGTTAATCAGTCAACTATTCATACATTTATTTTAATTAATTTATTATTTTAATTAGTATATATTTATACTATTTTATTTTCATTTACTACATATTTATACTATTTTACTTATTTATT
Organism: Ridgeia piscesae; assembly: GCA_025642075.2. NCBI lineage: Eukaryota > Metazoa > Annelida > Polychaeta > Sabellida > Siboglinidae > Ridgeia > Ridgeia piscesae. The sequence goes on along the minus strand of JAODUO010001216.1, from coordinate 123,920 downwards.
CATTTTTAATACAGTGTGTAGTTTTGTGCCAATTTAAGTCGGTATTTTAAAGTATTATATTTGTTTTATTAGCATATCCACATTTTATCAAAGTAGTATTGTATTAACTTTTTAGTATTATTATTAATATATATATATATATATATATATATATATATATATATATATATATATATATATATATATATATATATACATACATATATAAACTTATTAATATATTTTTTATGCTATCAGATATGTGATAAGGCTTCCAAATAGCGGATATTTGGATGGGCGCTATATAAGAAATAAACTATTATTATTATTATTATTGCTAGTCGCTATCGAAGAGCCACCTTTCAAGAAATCTCGTGTACAAAATCATTCCATTTTCTAAAACAAATTCTTCCAGAGAGAGAGAGAGAGAGAGAGAGAGAGAGAGAGAGAGAGAGAGAGAGAGAGAGAGAGAGAGAGAGAGAGAGAGAGAGAGAGAGAGAGAGAGAGAGAGAGAGAGAGAGAGAGAGAGAGAGAGAGAGAGAGAGAGAGAGAGAGAGAGAGAGAGAGAGAGAGAGAGAGAGAGAGAGAGAGAGAGAGAGAGAGAGAGAGAGAGAGAGAGAGAGAGAGAGAGACAGAGACAGAGACAGAGACAGAGACAGAGACAGAGAGAGAGAGAGAGAGAGAGAGACAGAGACAGAGAGAGAGAGAGAGAGAGAGAGAGAGAGAGAGAGAGAGAGAGAGAGAGAGAGAGAGAGAGAGAGAGAGAGAGAGAGAGAGAGAGAGAGAGAGAGAGAGAGAGAACCCACATTCAAGTCAAGATCCATGTGCGCAGCTGACGTGGCTATTGTACCTTAATGCACTATTTTAAGTATATAAGTATAAGTAAATATAGATATACGTAAGTAGAGATGTAAGTAAGTATACAAATAGAATAAAGTTGGTAGGTGATTTTTGATTCTTAATGTTGCGTACATACATAACAGTCTTGTATAGGACATGCTACTTGATAACTTTGTAAAAAATACAGGTTAACATACTTGGCAAATCCCTGTGTACTATGTGAGATAAGGTTTTCTTTAACTATCTCAGGTAGGTTGTTTAATAAAAGTGGCAATGAATGCCGGAAACATTTCTGTGCAAAGGCATGTTTAACTTTATAAGTGTATATTTTATTTTTGTCTCTTGTATCATGACTATGTACTTCATGTTTAAACATAATCCTCCAATTTTGTAAATAGAATGGTAAATCATGGTGTAGATATTTATAGTAAAATTTTAATTGTTGTAATTTAAGGATGTCATCTACTTTTAATAAGCTGAGTTTTTTGTACAGTGGTTCAGTATAGGAAATGTAGTTACTTAAAGTAATAATACTCCAGGGTTTTTTCTGTAGTTTTATTATTCTGCTTGTTTCAATTTGTTTAAAATTCCAATTTTTTTAGAACACGCATTTCATATTTTTTCAGTATGCTTTTTCCAATTTAAATTTTTATCTATAATTAAACCCAAAAAATTAAAATCGGTAACTTGTTCAATATCTATACTGTCTATCTTCAGGTTGAGTGTCTGTATATTTTTCTTTTTCTTTTAAAATATAATGTATTTAGATTTTACTACATTTAGTGATAATTTATTGATTTTGAGCCACTCACTTATCTTAAGAAGTTCTTCGTTTATTAATGTTTCTAGATTTTGGTCATATATATTATCATTGAACGTGTTTAGTGTACTTGATAGAGTTGTATCGTCGGCGTAAATGAGAAAGTTAAACAATTTAGTTGCTTGAGCAAAATCATTGATATATATGATAAATAAAAGTGGTCCTAAGATTGAACCTGGTGGTACGCCTGTTGTTATTAATGACGTATTTGATTTGACATGACGTATTTGATTTGTCAATTTCCGTGTATTGTTTACGATTTTCTAGGTAGCTGCTGAATAACTTTAGATTTATTTCGTGTACACCATAATATTTCAATTTATCAATTAAAATTATATGATCAGTGGTATCAAAAGCTTTGGAAAGATCTAAATAAATGTTAATTGGTATTTCATCCTTGTCAAGTTGGGTTATTATTCTATCTATTAGTGCCGCACATTCTGTTGAATGTTTCGGTCGAAAACCATACTGATGATCAAACAAAAGCTTAGAGTCTTTTAAGTAGCATGACAGTTGTTCAAAAATAATTTTTTCCAGTACTTTTGAAATAGCTGATAGAAGTGATATTGGACTATAATTACTAAATACCGTTTGTTCTCCTTTTTATAGACTGGGATTCCTTTTGCAATTTTTAATTTATCGGGGAATATTCCTGTGGTTAGCACTTGGTTTGTTAATAAAGGTAGAGATTTGGTTAGTGCTGGTTCAAGAATTTTTTTTGCAATTTAGTGGAGAGACCATCATATCCATAGCTACTTTTGTTGGGTAAATTAATTATTGTCCTCTTTATGACACCTTCTTCAACGTATTTAAATGTAAAGTTACTTTCTACTATTTTATTTAGATAATATGTATGTCCACGAGTGCCTTTATATTTACTATTCTTTGCCAGGTTACTACCTATATTGGTAAAATATGCATTGAATTTATTTACAATTTAAGATTTATCTGTCACTATTAAATCAGAATCTTTAAAATATTTCGGAAATGATTTATTTGTTTTATGTCTAGATAGTAATTTCATTTAAAATTTTCCACGTGTTTTATATCAAATTTAAAATAACTAAAGCATTTGCCATACTATAATTATTGTTTTGCTTTGCGAATACTTGTTTTCAAAATGCCACTGTACGTTTTTAAGTTCACCAATAATATGCCATATTCGGAAGATTCAGGGTTAGTGATTTTTAGTTTTGTGTAGAGTTTATCTCTGTATCTTATTGAGATTAACAGGCCTTGAGTTATCCATGTAGACTTTTTATGCTTGTATTTGTTAAATTTCACTAATTTGCTAGTCATATATTTGTTTTTAGCTTGGTTTATTTCATTTATGATAATATTATAATTATGGTTTGGATCAGTATTTGGTTTAGTGTCTAATTTACTGTATATATTAGAAGAGTGTATATAATGTTATACCTTTAACATAGCCTCTTTATTTTGTACATTAACTTGTATAAATCTTGGGATGATCCTCTTTAAGGGTAGTGTCCACGAATACAAAATATGGCTGGTGATCAGAAAATGTCTTAATTAATATTCCTGCTGTACTTTGTAAAATGTGTTTTGTTAAATTACAAAAGAAATTGTCAATAAGTGTGCCAGTGCATGTCGTGAACCTTGTAGGAAGGGTAATTTGTGGGAAGAGGCTGAATGAAGTTAACATATCAAAGAATGTGCTACAGTGTTCTTGCTCATTTATTTTTAACAAGTTTATATTGTAGTCCCCTGCGAGGATAACACTGTTGTTTTGGTGACACGGCAAATTTGATATGACCGTTGACAATTCATTCCTATAGTGACTGATTGTGATAATACTCCTCCAGTTTTTTTTATTATTTGTCCCTCCCATTGTTCATACATATTTAATTTCATCTTTATTTCGTAATTAACATTTATATATATATATATATATATATATATATTATATATATATATATATATATATATAATATATATATATATATATTAACAACCCACCTTTACTACTACAACTTTTTCCTTGTGAAATACAGTTATATCCAGTTAACTGAATTAATGATAAGTCATCATTTTCAGATAACCAACTCTCCTGAAGACATATTGTGCTAAATACAAAGTTTAACGAAGACAAGTCATTTACAAAAGCCTCAAGTTCACTAAACTTTGCATTTATAGACTGTATATTTGAGCTTAAAATACTTAATTGTTTACCATTTGTTTGGCCTAATGAGTTAAATTTATCAAAATCATAATATGATGATCTGCGTATTATTGGCAATTCGTTATTTTCGTCAATTGTATTGCCAATGCTTAAAATATTATTTAGACAACTATTTGAAATACCATCTGTAAATTGAAAAAACGTTTCGTCAGTTACCATTTGTCTGTAATTTAACTTTTACTAAAATCAGCATATTATCAATGTGCAATAACACTTTGTTAACAGTGTGTGCCTGACAGCAAAACAAAAGAAAGAAAAAACCCAGCTAGGCCTAAAGTAAAAAACATCATGAGATATCCATTACCCCAAAAAATAAACAAAATATCACCATTATATGGTAACGCATATATAAGAATGATATATAAAACATAAATATTAAGAGAACAAATATAAAAAGTATAGCAAACTGGCTAGGCTTTCACTTGGTATAACATAATAATATACATAATGCGAAAAAGATATAAAAACAAATACAACAACTGAGGTGCAATAACACCAGTTACCACACACAGGGCATAACGACAATTGTATCCTAGTTGCAAACCATTTAAACAGTTAATAATAACTTCAAATAAATGATGCCATAAAGTTTTGCAACGTGCGAGTAATAAAAGTAAAAGTAACAAAAGATCACACATTAAGTATAAATCATTAGGAAAAGGAAATACATGTATTTTATCAGTCATAATGTTTCGATAAACTAAAGAGCAAAATAATAAAAGAACAAAAAAAGTTTGATAAACGGGCGTGCTTACGTTGTTAGTCACGCATACTATAAGAATGATATATAAAACAAAACAATTAAAGGAACAAATATAAAAAGTACAGCAAACTGGCTGGGCTTTCACTTGGTATAACATAATAATATACATAATGCGAAAAAGATATAAAAACAAATACAACAACTGAGGTGCAATAACACCAGTTACCACACACAGGGCATAACGACAATTGTATCCTAGTTGCAAACCATTTAAATAGTTAATAATAACTTCAAATAAATGATGCCATAAAGTTTTGCAACTAGTAATAAAAGTAAAAGTAACAAAAGTATAAGTCATTAAGTATAAGTCATTAGGAAAAGGAAATACATGTATTTTACCAGTCATAATATTTCGATAAATTAAAGAGCAAAATATTAAAAGAACAAAAAGCGTTTGATAAACCATTGATATTATAATAATAAAAAATTATTATCATCACTATGATTTGCAGGAAATTAAAACTTATTATAATATAATAATATTTTATTTATATAGCGCCACATCCATAATTGTTTTGTGGCGCTTCACAACATAATGCTATTAAAATACAATAAAGAGAAAACTACCCACATAAAATATTTAAAAATAAATAATTAAAACACATGTCTCTATATAATTAAATGTGACCTATCAGTCATAAATAAACATACAAATTCCAAAACAACAATTGTGATAAATGAATGTAAAGGTATGGTTAATAGTAATAATTAATTAAAATAGTAAAATAAGTACGACGTAATCATTTTCATTCAGCACATACACAACCATTATGTATAAGAAAATATTACTGAAGCTATATGTTCTAATTATGAATGATATTTCCACCACCAAATGTGTAATAATAATATTTTTTGGACAAGACACTTAATTAATTATCGGAACAATAAATAACACAAAAACAGGAATATGAATATATGGGAAATATATGGTGGTAGAAAAAGAAGGTTTTGGTGCATTTAAAAATATTAATATTAATATGTTACTGTTTTAGTTATTATGCAATATAAGCTTGTATGCTCGCAGTATACGCAGGATGTTTATAGAAATATTTATAAAATAACGATGTGACATAATTGAAAAACACGTAATTTCCATACCTCTTTTATGACTAATAGGCGATTGTAGATAATTATGCAGACACTTGTATTTAAAAATTAATATTGCCTGTGGGTAGCATTCTTTTATTGCATATACTTTAATAACAGTATGTTGTGAAGCGCCACAAACAGTTATGGATTTGGCGCTATATAAAATAAACTATTAAAATTATATATTTTTATATTAAATCGTTACTTTTTATCAACTCTATTAGGACCATATTACCAAAGCATTGCCTTTGCTTGCCGTTTAAAATTTTCTGCAGACCATAGTGATGCTGCTAATTATTATTACATCAGTTAAAATTAATTAAAATAATTCGCGCGTGCGAATGCAGAAAGGTTTATAAACATTCGCGCTCACCAAAAATGCGCCATCTAGCGGTATTTTGAGTAAAGCTAACTTATAATAGCGAGTTTACGGTAGTCGAAGTTGTCGAGTTGCCGTCCGTCAAGATTTGCGCGTTTCTTTGTGAATTTTTGTCGTTAGAGGAATACAAGTGTTTTTTGTGTGTAATGTAGTGTCTGTATCTATATGTAAGAAATGTCAGGAGAAGTTTGGCGGCTGTTGGCGATCGTTTTCGTGGTTAGGTCAGATAATATATAATACGCATGCACAGTTCACGCCGTCCAAGACGACTTAACTACGTCATTTTGTTTCAAAAATGGCGTAATCTATAGACTTTCTATGGCAATATGTTCTACATTTTTTTCCTGGTAAAACACTGACGTTAAAAATATGAAAGTTGTTGGAATTAGTTACTTGTTATTAACTCTGTTAACACCATATGATCAAAACATTGACTTTTGTTTCCCTTTAATGTACATTTACAGTCGATGAAACGTCGCGGGACGTTCGATTGAATTAAGTGCCAGGATGGCGTTGTTTTGGCTGTTCTGTCTATTGACCACAGATACGGCATGCTGTTCTGTCTATTGACCACACATACGGCATGCCCACTTACAAACTATCGCTGGCTACGTGCCTGCACGGCCAATAGCTAATTGAGGATGATTTAAACAAGCATTCAGCAAAACATGCAAACAAATCCACGTTATTCGCTAGAGGCGCTGATACGCAACTAGGGTCTAGTTGCGTATTAGCGCCTCTAGCGACTAACGTGGATTTGTGGAACCCCATTATTGACTAACACACAGAATAAAAGGTGAATATTTTATGTGGTCCTGTCATGGTTACCAATTATGTTCATTAGCATTTTGTGTGCGCTTTCAAACAGCTTGGTTCAGTAATGACAATGTTGAACTGTTATGATCATCTGCTCATGCCAGGAGTCATGGCATGCGAGTGAACCCGGCTGCGCGTTTTGACTCACCAGGTGGCTTCTGCAACGGGACATTTCTCGACCAATGAGTAACGAGCCACGTGGACGGCCACTGTTTATAAGGTACACGTTACCACGTGGTTCTGACTGTGCTTACATTATACACGTGGTGAAAACACGTATTGGTTAATATTTTGTTAAAACAAGACGCAGCTGTTTCGACTTCCGTGTTTACAGACTGTAGCCTTATGTAGGCCTAATTTGCTCATGCTAGATCATGCTCCACGCATTTGATCTCGACGAACCGAACAGAAATATTATAATTTTTGTAACTACATTTTGCAGGAAAATAGAATACAAATAATTTTGCACATCCACTTTGATTGAAGAGTAAGTTCGTCACTTGGTAATTTTAATGTCCATGTCTGTCCATCAGAATGGTACATTCGTTCACATAATGCAGTGGCATTGTATCGGAAGTACACAGCTTTGGTCACATTTTCAAGTATAAAGCAGAGGGTTTCAACCATGAATGGAGAATATCATAATAAGACATGTGACATTGCATCAATTTAAAGCTCAAATTTATTAAATCATGGTAACAAGTACACCTTGTAATGGCACATTATACTGTGCTGTACATACAGGCCTGGATGCGACCCTGCAATTCATATTCACATAATATTCACATAATAATACAGACACAGCACTGAAAATACTGTTCTTGACAGCCAATTAGAGCAAGGTGATTATGTGATGGAACAATGTAAAAATACAGAAAAAAACTAACATTACAAATGTAATAGCAACAAGGTAAAACATAGCTGATATATGGTGACTGATGCTCTGCTTATACCAATGTTGTGCAGCTACTGATTATGCCAACATCTAGTTAAAGGTTGATGACATCACAAATTTGATATGCAATTAGAAGCGAGATCATAAAATATATTTATCACATTGTTCATGTCAAACAGAATACGTACACTTTACATTGTACATAGCCAGATGTCTTCACATGATACAGATACATATCGACATGTGAATATTGTAATCAATATTTTAAAATACTGCAGTAATGTCACACAGCCTGTTGGAAACTGAATCCAATCTAACTACGATGATAACTGGTCCCTTAACATCACATCTCCATTTGATAAGGTAATACAATGTATGGCTAAAGAATAACACACGGCTCTGGATGTCATGGTCTATAGAAGGCTGGGTAACTGCAACTTTGAGTAATCGTATATAACATGTATACACATGTATGATTAGTCGGTTCACCACAACCAGGTCTACACCCCATTGCGTTTGTAATGTCTGGAATCATCAGTTGCAGTCAGAACTCATACATTTTAGATTAATGCATAGATAAGTACATACTCATTATAAATAATTTAAAGTTTACATAATCTTACCGTGTTTTCAAGAGATAATAAAGTTACAGCACATCTTCATGCAAAATAATAGTAATTACCACTGTGTGATGTGCCATCTATGATCAAGCAGATGATTTGGTAGAACATAATTTACAATGCCTAATTTTATTTTAATATGTGACTTTTAAGACACATGGGTAAGTTAAATGCTGACACCTTTTGAAAGCCTTGACTTTTTTGGTTAACATTCATAATCAATGATATATAACAATGGCAGTCCCCAATCATACATATGTATTTAAATATTAAATCTGTGTCACTGTAAACGCACCAGAAACCTTTGAAATGTTGAGAGTGTGCCGTCTTATTATCAGCCCACCTGACAAATGCTTCATGCAAGGAGTTGGTTAAGATAATTGTGGAAAAATAAATACCAAATCAAAGCAAAAGCAGAGCTACTTAGATGAAACAGATGCATGCAAGTGTGGTGAAAGGTTAACTTTGGAACATCTGATAGATGCTCGAGATATACATTGCAAAGGACATTACCAGTGCAATAGCCCAACATGTCCGTCACTGAACATATCTGAGATGTGATAAGAATAAGACATGATGATAACACATAACAACTCGACATATATATATATATATATATATATATATATATTTACATATACAAGACAATTACATAAACATGGAAACTTTAGATGTGATATAAATATAATGCTGTGTGGCTTCATGTACTTGTCTTATGATAAGCAGTTTATTTCCCAGAGATCCTCTGGAACTGTTTCGTGGCCGAGATCAGATCAAGGTTAGTCATAGAAGTCAGCTGCAGCAAGTTCATGGAACTTGCTCAGGTCTTTGACCATGATGTTAGGAAGAGCATTTCTGCGGGACCGCCACATGCCCAATGTCGTTGAATACTGCTTCAGATGTTCGTGCCACTTCACAGTTGCCTCCTGGTTCTCACCCTACAATATAATGTGCTCTGCATTACATTGCATCACCTAAAACAATTTCCCTGTGTGCAGTTTTTGTCTGCGGAATGCTCTTTTGCCTGTCATCAAGAAATACTTTTAGGGGCAGAAGTTCAATATATTAAATGATGGAAAATCTGAACACTACACACGTTCGATGTCCGTTGTCTAATGGCTTGACGGGTAAAATATTCATAATTTGCTATGATGAACAGAAACATTAAAATATACATGACAGTGAATATGTTTTGTTAAAAAAACAAAAAGATCAAGCCACCCATTTATAAGACATTTGAAATTCATCAGTTGACTTTTAAGACATAAATAATAATAATACATATAAAAAGTAAATTCTAATTTTGTACAGGTAAGTTCTTATATCATGCAGTATCCAGTTCTTAGGACAGCTCAAACTGGTTTATTACTTAATTGTGCACTTTAGTCCCTGGCAGAACACCATCTTCACTTCTCTGGGAAGCATTCTGCCACACTGCAACTAATGCAAGGAGACTACTCGTACACAAATATCCACCATTATCTACAGCCAGGGTCTCATTCACACAGCTGTGAGAACTGGAGCAACATAAAGTGACCAAACTTTCCCATGGTTCAATGTGACAGCACAGGATTAAAACCCGGGTACTCTCAATTGTGGGTTTGATGCTCTAGTCGCTGCACTATTGCTGTCTATGTAAACACATGAACCTTTGTTATGAGGTATGAAGGTGTTCGCCTCCCATAATGCGTTTGCTTATGCAGCATGTACTCACTTTAATGGCGTATGATTCGTTGCTGGCAATATCAAGTACTTCTATGAGACGGAATTCATCGTCAAGGGATACAACACACTTGTCCAGGTAAATGGGATCCTACAACAGCAGTGTTCTGTTGCTAATTGGCGTGTTGTTTACCTGTCAGCTACATAAGAGCGAACTACGTCCTTTTAACCCATTAATTTTACCACCAAAATAGACAACATTTAAAGATTTGCCCTCTGAAGACATAGACAGTAACCTTTGCTTTGAAACTAAGGAAGGAAGCAGACATGAAGATTATGTGAAAGTACAGATTGAATATGTATGAGAGTAACTATGTAAACAGCACATATGCCCGAACAGAGAACTCGATAATGACATATGGTGTATGCATGTGCTGTTTTTGGTATATTCCATGTATCATGTTTGGTGTGTACGATACAAATAATGTGTGTGTGTGTGTGTGTGTGTGTGTGTGTGTTTGTTTGTTTTGCTGTGTGCGTGCGTGCATGTGTGTGTGTGCGTGTGTGGTGTGCGTGTGTATGTGTGCGTGTGTGTGGTGCACTCTTGTGTACAGTGTGTATGACGTGCATGTATGTATGCATCGAGCATGCATGCACGCGAACTTGTGTATTTGAATATAGGTCTGCATAATTATGTAAACTGCACAACTGAATAATCCAGCATTGACAATATACAACAATGCACATATTATACAGGGCTTGTTGTGTAAGGTGCATATGAGTGTATACTTTAAAAGCAAAGGTTAAACTGACCCTGAGGGGTGTGCACTTGAACCACTTCTCCTTGACCAGCACAAGGGCTGCATGCTGGAGGGGTGGACGATTGGGTACCATACCCGCATCTTCAGTTGGGGTCACAGGGGTCACTCGTTTGCCCTGCAAGTCACAAACATGTCGTGAAAATGTGGCTGCAATGTGAATCTACGGTGTATCTATTCAAGCAACTTTCTGCTCAACAAAACCTGGTGCACTTCTCACTAATAATAAAAACAAATTAGATAATTGTATGACAATGTTCAACAATTTGTTTTTAATGTTTTAGTGTAAGCACAAATGAAGCAGAACTAGAAAAACCATGCCCATCTTATGAGACTGCACTTTCACAGAAGACACAGACTGCTGTCAGATTTCATATAGTTTCCTCACAGACAGCATGGCAGAAACAAGTAGCTCTCACCTTGTACAGAGTGGCAAGTATGCAACAGACTTATGAAATAAGCAACAGTCACAGTTTTGCACCATTACCTAATAAGATCACTTTTCAATGTGCAGTTTATTTATATTGACAGGTAATCCAAATGAATAAAATATATAATACTATATTCATGAACCAACATAACTAGACACAACACAATTATCAGACAAGATGACCTTTTTCTCAAAACATTGCTTTTCTAAAGTTTGCTTTAATTTTCACAATAAATAACAAAATAACTGAATATATCAACGAGGTTCAACAATTTTGCAATATAATATACACTTAGTTGTGACAGATCACATAAATGCTCTCACAGCATCCAGATTACCAAACACACCATATATGGGCATAAAGATGCTGCCCTCACCTTGCCAAGGGTGACGAGTACACAGTAGATGGGCAGGAGCTTGAGGGTACGCCCCTTCTTGCCCCACAGCTGTTCCTGTTGCTGACAGTATAACATGCGACCAGTGAGCACAAAGTTGATCTCGTTGCGGTCCCAGGGCAGGATGTCAACCGTCACCTGTAAGCAAAACCCACGTCACTCTATGCTGGACTATATTGGTATTTATATGTGCATGATATCCAGGCTTGTGGCACTTAGTTTAAAAAGGTAAACTACTATGTATCCATCCACAGAACTGATCAAGATGCATTACACTTTACACCCTTGGAACAGAACTTATCAACTGAAGACTATCTGTACACAAATAGCCACCACTTTCTGTAGCCTGGAACTCATTTATACAACTGAATGAACTGAAGCAAAATGCAGAGTGAATGGTTTGACATAGCAAAAACAGGATTTAAACTCGGGTTCTTTTACTCAAGTGTATGAAGCTGTGGCCACTGAGATACATGCCACTACTAAACTAGACTAAACTTAACTAAGAAATTACCATTTATTTAAATAAAATCAAGGTTCCTCTACCCAGAATTAACACCTTACTAATTGGTAACAAGAACCCTACTGTATTGAAGCTGGGAAATTGGACCAAGCCTGAACACCAGTGGGCACTGCAGATAACTCTGCCTATATCGGTGAGTTAACTCTGCCTATATATATATATATATATATATATATTGCCAACACAATTTCAGCACGCTTGCAAGGTTGTATCTTAAAAATTGTGAACAATGTTGCCGGATTACTAAAGTAACTGAACGCAACTTGGCGGGCAGTATGTCAACATACATACACAATACTCTAAGTAACATCACATTAATTAATAAATTAAAAATTAGGAACAGCTGCCTGCTTTTGATAAGTGTCATATACAACATTTCCCAACGGCTCTCAAAAATCTATATCATGTGGCAAAAATGTATGCACAGTGCATGTATGTGCGTCTTTTATTCGTCTATATAAACATGTCTCAAAGTACAACAATATGCAAGTACCATATGACGCATCAAATGTGCATGCTCCTCAAACATATTTTAAACATTTTTGAGGAGCATGTTCAGTAGCATGAAATGGGTGGCGTACTTGATCATGTACTGGTAGGCTGCAGGAAAAGGCTAAGATGAGGGGGTCTAGGTCAAGAAGATGTTTAGAAAGTCAGAAAACATGAAGTTGGAGGGATTGGGCAACAACAAGATGTGCAGTATCCAGCACAGCAGAATGACCTCACCCCTGTACAAAGGAACCAGGGGAAAACAATATCATCTATGGTACATCATAGATCATCATGTCTACAAATTCAGCAATCTTTCTTACCTTGTTAACCTCGATGTTTTCTGCAGAACTGCTGGCGATGCTGCGACAACCTGGCGGGGGACCTCCAAACCTCCGCTTGCTCATTCGCAGCAGAGTACTTGTTATTGGACTCTTACTCTTCTGCAAATAGATGACAGAGACACATGAAATGGTGAGACGATGTACCATGGTTTTTGGCCAGCCAACTTTCTATAATGCACAGTAACACTCCAAGAAGTACATGTTAATTTATCACAATGGCTGCATGCATTTGGACACCTGTCGAAAAACAAACTACCTGGTATTTGCATAACAAATAATAGGTGTCTGAAAACATGCAATAATTTATTTAATTTTGTAACATTTTAGGGACTCCAAAAATATACAGTGTCTGAATACATATTGATAATATGGTAGTTACAGAATAACAAACGTCTTTCATTCTAGTAAACAAAATCACAAACTATCATCCAAAAATTGCAACATTACATCATATTGCTAACATATGATGTAATAATGCAGAAATATAGATTAATTATTAATTTCATATTTACTGCTTACAGCCAACTTAGTGCGAAAACACTTTCAGGGGAAGTTATATCCACTGACCCTGTTGATATGATTGAGAATGGCTTCAATCTTCTCCTCAGCCTTCTTGATGTATTGCCTGTCGTGGTGGTGAGCTGGGGTGGCCTTGTACACCCGTTCCAGCAGCAGGGGATACCTGCACACAAACTCTCTCATAGACGGGGGCCGACAGACACACAAAGTGTGTTTCTTAAGTAGATACACAAGGAATTTAGTTATAAAAATAATTTATAACAAACTGAGCATGGTGTTACGTTCTTCAGTGAAATGTTTTCCAATGAAATGAAACAGGCATTGATGAATTGTGTATAGGCTCATATTGGACTATGGTGAACCTTTGTACATATCTGGTAGTATCAAATCATATTATATTTACAGTGTGCACCGAAATAGGAGGAAACAGAAATGAATGACTTTTTAAATTGCTCAATTAATTACAAAGGATTCTATTTAATGAGGAATTATCTTAGTGAAACTGCTCCACGTCACCTCACCACACTGATCATGATCCTACCTCATGATCCGCTGCACTGGAACCATGAGGAATGACTTGAAGCTCATCCGTCGAAGCACGGAGTTTTCCGTCTGCGACACAGACAGAAACACCCGGAGCAACTCCTTGTTGCTCTCCAGTTGCTCCAGGTAGGGGGCGACTCCGGACTGGTTCACACAGTACGTCTCATAGGCCAGTAGCATGGTGGACGAGTCCAGGAATAGCTGACCAATGCTCACTGTTGTGTAGTCCTGCGACCACGACATAACAACTTACATGACTTTGCACAAACACAGATAGGGCCTACTTTAACCAAACTAAGAGGTGTTGCTGATATTTTAAGAAAATTTTAAAGTTACATTTCTAGATAAGTACTTGTCTTTTAAGTAAAAAAAATCTGTGAATCAACATGCTCTATACATTGTACATATCTCTTTCACATTATGTGCAGTGTTAAGATAAAACAGTGCAAAAGACAGGAAATTAAATCTACATGCTATCTGTTTATTATTCGATTATTCGGCTGGCTGGACATGCTAACTGGTAATTTTACGTGCATAATTAAAACATTATTATTAACATCAAACGACAAAGTAACATTGTTCTTTTTATATAATAATCTCAGCACTAGGTGAAGATTAACTGCCTGCATAATTGCATTTAATAAATGTGAAAACAATTTTGTAATTTGAATGCTGCACCCACAAAACATTAAAAAACAAATTATGTCAAGATTACAGGGGTTCCTCCAAAAGATCTAAATTCAATCAACTTCCTGCAAATAATTAGCACCTCTGGCATGAGTGGATGATTTCTGATAATGGCACAGACATGGTAACTTTCTTACTACATTCATTAGACTCTTACTACCATCTTAATGAACAGCTCATGTGACAAAACACTAACTTCTTCATGTGATGCCTAAGGACTTATGCTAATGAAGGGACCTTTTGTTGCTATGGTTACCTCGTCTCCCTGTTCATTGGCCAGCTCCAAGGCATCTTGAAGAATGTCGGCGAAGCGGTTGTTGACTTCAATTAGTTCATCAAGGTTGCTAAAGATGGTCTGAAGTTGATCAGCATTCAGCAGACTGGCAGTCTTCATTGGCTCATAGAATTCCTGAAAAAATCACCTTTGCTAAAAAATCCTCAGTTTTAAAGGTCACACAGTCTTTATGAAATATCACAGATCAGTTAGCTCTCATAAATAAAAACTACTTGTCCCATCTTCTCATAATGTTCAGTGTATGAATGAAATCAGTGTATGTATGAATCTAAATGAAAAAAGTTCAAACATGACAAGATAAAAAATATAATGGTAAATGTTGTGATGTGAAATAGTCTTTTTCAGTCAAACTACTTCATCGCACAATGTAGTATATATACTATTTGTTAGAATAAATAAAAGAATAAAAAATATATGAATTACATTTTCCAATGCATACTACCCCATCAAGAATTTCAAAAACAATTACCTGTTTAGAATGGTTACCTTTATGTAGATTGATTACTATTTATTACTTGACCTACTTTCCACACAGACTTAATACACTGCAAATTTGGTCACAACAGTAAAAGTAGTTTTTAAGATTCAGCAGAGCGCAGTGGCTCATGGAAAAAGCTTTGGACTCTCAACTAAGAGAACCTGGGTTCAAATCCGGTGCTGCAGTATTAAACCTTGGAAAAGTTTTTTACTCTATATTACACTCTCCAGTTCACTCTGCTGGATGAATGAGTACCTAGCTAAAGACAGTGGTGGATATTTGTATGAGCAGCCTTTGCACATTAATTGCAGCGTGGCTGGATGCTTCCCAGAGAAGCCGAGGGAAGTAAAGTGTAAAGCGCTTTAAACAGTTATGAGGATTGGCTACTGGCGTTATATAAGAACTTACCTTTTCTATGCCAATTCATTAAAAGGGCTCCATAATTAAAATATGGCATTTTATGAGGAGTGTGTGTCATTAATCGATTTACTGTCAACTTTTGAAAGTATATTGCTGGATGTGTTCTTACCCATCCCTCTGCAAAAGAAATGCAATGCATGCTCGATGGGAATTCCATCAGAACACAAAGGTAGCGTGTACATATCTATTGGATCAAGAAATAAATAAACAAAGAATGTTGAGGAAAAGGAGACACACCCTCAGGGCTTGAACATAATTTGAATAAGACACCTCAAACCTGCTGATCATTGTTATCATCATGGCCATGGTAAGAGAGAACCCCCCAGAATGAGAGGTGAACATTGTGATGCTGAAGTGGTTGGAATACAGCTTCCTTCCTTACTGAAAAATTACTTCTATAAAACAGCTCTTTGATGACTGGCCATTCATTGTCAACCAGTGATGATGTAGCTCTGCAACTAAGAATTTACTTGTCCGCTTTGACAAACTGTCAACTTACATGACAAACTTAGGAGAGGTGCTGACCTAAAGCCATATGGGTTGCAATTTAAAAACCACAGTTTCAGACTTTTCAAAATACCCTATTATAAGAATAGAGGATGAACAATGCACATTGTGAATAAAAGGTTTTCAAAACATTGTATTCTTGGTCCTCATATATTGTAAATGGCTCATTGTCATTGAAATGAGATTCACCAGAATACAATGTTTTGAAAACCTTTTATTCACAATGTGCATTGTTCATCCTCTATTCTTTTGAAAGTAAAGTAAAGAAAAAGGTACATAAATGCAGGCATGGCTTAACAAATGTGCATGAATGCATGAATGTGCTGCTTATGAGCATGCAGGCATGGGTTAATATTTCAAAATTCTAGAAAAAGTCCAGTTTTGTGTTGTACTCAAATTGCTCTGTATAAGTAATGTAACAGCATAAGGAGGGAGAGGACATGTGTTGGAGGCAGCAGTGCTACAATGTGGGAGGGAGGGGTAGAAAAAGAGATGTAAACAGAAACTGAAGCCGAGTACTGAGGACAGTCTCACCCCTGGACATGTAGAATTGTGACTGTGGCACTAGGCAGACCGTGCAGCACCTCCTGGTCTGTCAGCTGATGGAGAGCGCATCCTCCGCATTCAACCTTACGATGGCCAATGATATCGCCATCAAATGTGCCAAATAATACACTGGGAGCAAGTCATATAGGTTGGTGGAAGGGCACGAATGAATAGACATACATGGAAAGAAGACGATGTCAACATAACCATTCGTTTCCTCAATTTACCGAAACGAACAGCTATATGAATCACGATCCTAGCCTGAAGTCCTAGGTCCAACTTAGTGTGCACAACACACACTCACCCCTTTGATGATCCTCAGATCTTTCCCATAACTGATCTCAGTGTCGACAATCTCCTGAATCGTTTCTTTCCGCTCCACGCATCTCGACTTGCACTTGCGACAGTTGAACACTTCCTCCCACTGCAGGCCTTCTGGGATATCAGAGTCCTCGAGCACCTTGCCACAGTCCTCACACGTGGGACCCTATCATAAGTCACATGACCACTTAGTGGTGGCAGAGAATGTTATTCTACAATACTGTTGGCTAATTAATCTAAACATGCCCTGGGATTAAATAAATTAAGCTCATATTGACCGTTTAAATAAAGTTATTCAATTTTGCTAATAAGTTACTATTGGTGGAGTAAAGAATGTGTTTCAAATTATTCCTACCGAAGCTTTTCTAATAGTTTCAATAATGCATTGTTGAAACATTAGCAGTTATTTAATGTCGCCTAGCGCATGACAATTGTGGAACTTTCTGAAATGTATATAAAGAAGAACCTTCAAATTTTCTATTACAAGAACCTTGTACATACAGTACAACCAAAACATAACTTAAGAGTATAATGTTGTGTTACATTGTTAACACACAGGAGGAAACAACGTTGTAACAATGCTGAATAAAGGGTTAAACATATTGCTTCATAGACAACTAGTTCCACATGATAGAAATGTTTATCATACCGTTTCCTTTGATTCTCTCAGTCGTTCGTAAGCCTCGCAGCAAACACCACTGTCAGTTCTCTTCACCCTTGCCCCACACCCATCCTCCTCCTTCACACAGGAATAATGTCACAGTGCATGTAGGTTATTTCACATGATCAACTGATGACAGGAATTTTTATCTGCTGGGCACATTTGATATATAATCGTGGTGTTTGTGTGCATGTGCGTGTGCGTGTGCGTGGTGTATGGTGTGTGTATGGATGTATGTGTGCATAAAGGTGTGTGTGTGTGTGCGTGCGTGCATTCGTGCGTGCGTTCGTGCGTGCGTGCGTGCGTGCGTATATATGTGAACGTATGTGTGTATGTATATGAGTGTAGGTGATTGGCTCTCAATTAGTGCATGTGTGTGTGTGCATGTGCGTGAGCATGTGTGTGTGTGCGTGTGCGTGTGCGTGTGTGTCTGTGAGCATGTGTGTGTGTGTGTGTGTGTGTGTGTGTGTGTGTGTGTGTGCACGTGCGTGAGCATGTGTGTATGTGTGTGTGTGTGTGTGTGTGTGTGTGTGTGTGTGTGTGCGTGTGTGTGCATGTGTGTGCATGTGTATGCGTGTGCATGAGCGTGTGCGTGTGTGTGTGTGCATGTGTGTGCATGTGACCATGTGTGTGTGTGCGCATGCGTGCGTGCGTGCGTGTGTGCATTCGTGCGTGTGTGTGTGCGCATGTGTGTGTGCGTGTGTGTGTGTGTGTGTGTGTGCGTGTGTGCATGTGTGCATGTGTGTGCGTGTGACCATGTGTGTGTGTGCGCGTGCGTGCGTGCGTGCGTGTGTGCATTCGTGCGTGTGTGTGTGCGCATGCATATATGCAAGAATGCTGCAGTAAAATAACTACCTTTTTGCTACAACTGCGCTCCACGGATCTCCGAACTTTATGTCGTCTTCTGTGTACAGCTGTCTGCCCCAGCTGAAAATATAAATATCAATGATTGCCAAAACATTAAACCCTGTACCATATGTTAAATGCGTGTTGATAACCCTGAATAGATTCCAACATGAAACAACAATCTTACCTCTCCAACTTCATCATCATTTTCCTTGATCCCGTCGTAGGCCCCCGCTGCCCGGCGCCTCAGAAACTCAAGGATGTCGTCTTCTAAGAGCACATTGCGTGTCTCTGGCTCAGTCTCTCTCTGTGTCTGGCCTGCAGCAACTTGCTCACTGGTCTTGTCTCCTGAAGCAGGCACAACTACAGTGAAGAAGCTCACAAGTTTGTGTACTGAACTTATTTCTATTAATTACTGTAATAGGGCTTCTGCATTTGGACTGGATGGTTTGGGGGTGCAAGTAAATACCTCAGCAAATGCCACATCAGCAGAACTTTTGTAAAGGAAGAGTGTCCATGACCAGGTCATAGTGGAGTCGAGTTATGCTGTTTGTACAGAGGTATGACTGAAGGTTTAAAGCAGTGCAACTGGAGGTTCCTAGTTCCTGGCTGTTTCTAGCACGATCGGCAACAGTCTATTAACTGAATAGTGTACACTGTGGTTACAATCTTATTTATTATGAGGTATCATTAAATTAGTCAGCCATTTTCAGGACATTGTCATCAAACTCACCTTTCTATGCTAGCCCTGACAGTGGTCATTGCCAGTGCTTCTCTGAGTCATGAAGGATACAGTCCCCAATCTTGATAGCCAGATTTTTACACTCAAATACAGCATGCCTGCCCCGGCTGGGTACTGAACACAGGGTGCCAGCAGGTGCCAAACGGGTTAACCATTACACTATTGCATGGCCCTGGAGTTATGAAAGGGCTGCAGTTATAGATATCAAAGGGTGCAACTGGTTGTTTTGTAGGTGATGCAATGCAGTTTGAGGTTTGGTGCACGTACATACAAGCACATGCACACGCACACACATACCAGGTACACCCTGGCATGCATCTCATATAATTATATATATATATATATATGTATATGTATATATATAGTATATATTATAATATATATATATATTATATATATATATATATATATATATATATATATATATATATATATATATATATATATATATAGTATATCAAATTTGCAGACATATTATGCACACACATATTTAGATGACCAGGTGATCGTGTTTACTACAGCACTGTCAAAGATAAAATTCCAGCAGCCATATTATCACTAATGAAATCACTGCATTATTAAACGCATACCTGGTCCAATTGCTACTGTGATATATTAGTGTAAACATGTTGTTACATGCCTGAGTCAAAGTGGAGCAGCATGACACTGTCTAGATTAATCAACTGAATTCACCAACTACCTTTAATGTCAAGCACTTGAAATGGCAATTAAGAAAAACTAATTTCTAGGTTGGAAAAGCAAACATTCTAGAGAATATTTATAGTTTCTAATTGTTTCCAGTGCATTCTATTACCTGAGCAGTCTGTACGTATTGTGGCACCAATGTTATGGTCCTATGAAGTCTCAATTAACTAGTCAGCCTTTTCCAGAACGTTATCACCAACCCACCCTTTTGCTTAATATGTCCTCAGTGGTTCTTTACATTCCAAGTTGAGACTTGACCAAAAGTATTGTGATCTCCGAGTCTCCAGGGGTCATACTCCTCAATGTTGAGAGCCAGGTTTTTATACCAGCTATCATGCTTGCCTGGTCCAGGTTTTGAACTCAGTGCGCTGTCATGACAGCCAGATGTACTAATCTTTAGACTGTCATGTTCGTAGTAAAGTTGTAATGAAGATTTCTATCTCCATCATTTTACACAGGCAATAAGAAGCCATACTGTGTGATACTGCATGTTCTAGTGCAGGATTCACAATCATAAACACTTCTTTCCAGCTGGAACCAACTGCCTGAGTGCTCAGTCACATGCCCAACCATTCTTAGTCTTCTTATAGTTAGCTGATCACCCTGTGTTAACCACATGTTTGTGGCTTATGTTTGTGGCTTACTGGGTTTTTAGATTGAATCAACTGTAGGTTACGCATCTACCAACTGCACGGGATGTTTATTTTTCCTGCCATAAACACCAGCGCTTAATGACTCTTCCAAAAAACACAGGCAATGTAAAGTGAATGAAATTGCCAACATTTTGAAATGGCAACAGGTGGCATTGACTGTCCCCTTAATCGATAGTCTGACACTCCACTGTGCAACCAGCACACCTGTGCTACATAAGCACCTTCAAGGGAAAGTTGGCTATTCTGTACATTTAATCACATCACATCTACATCTTGTTAAGCCTATATCTAACTTAACCAAACTGAACTCAATGTTGTAACAAATCAAAGTTGAATTATGCACTGATATAGAAGATGAAAAGAAAAAGTAATTTCTGTAACAAAACAATTACTTTTCGACATATGCTGTGTGTTATAACAAAACAGTTGTTTCTCATATGTTGGCATGAGAAACCTATCAATGGCCAATACTTACAAGGAGGAATGTTGCTGGACTGGTCAGATTAATATAATTATAACACAGGAATGTCTCACACAATTACCTACTTCGGGAGAAGCAATTACCAGATGCCACTCATCGTTTCTGCTGCATAATGTAGCACCTATGGGAACCTCGATGTCTATAAATATGCATTAAATGACGCCTGATATCATGTCGGTTTCACGTTTGTGACACGCACATGCATAATTCCACAAATAAAACACACATGTAGCATTCAGATTAATTCTGAGCACATGCGTGTTTGGTGTCAGAGAAAAAATCCTGTCATGCTAATATTACATCGTGAGATTGCGTATAAAATTAAAAACTCATGAAAAGTTCAATATTAAACTAACAGCTACTGCATTCAAAATGAAACACCTACACATTGTTTTTAGTAACAGTAAACTATTTAATGTGTCGTCGTGATATTATGCAATATGAAATAAAAACAAAATTGACAAATAGTTTGTAAATATTTCCAAAGAATGTACATTTATGTACAGCTGTAGACTGAATTCCATTGTTTATCTGATGGTTTTATTACTGCCGTTGTTTTTGTATGATCTGATTTGTTGATCACCTTCAAATTTGAAGATTTATTGGTCAGTGTGCATTTGGGAAAAGAACTCAATAAAAATTAATTAGCATGTATCTGGTTGGCTGCACTGTAATTTGTTTTATGTTTGTGGATGACATCGTTGGCGTTTGAGCTGCTTGAAGATTGCCACAGGGTGATGCTCATCTGTCATCTTTGCTAATGCATCTGTTGTGTCACTGACAGGAATGACAGCTTACCAGAAGCGACAGGACAAAATACAAATGTCATATAGAATGGGATAAGGTCAACGTAATCGTATCCTATATCTGATCTGTGATTGTGTTATGTACAGTATGGACACATAACAACACTAGCTGGTATGTTCTGATTAAACCTGTTACACTTATGATGATTGTGACTACAGTATCAACTTGGTTCTTTAATTCAGTGATCATATTATCTTCTCCAGGCTGTAAAACCAAGAGTATCTGGTTCCAGTGGTTACAGTAGTATTTCATAATCATATAACATCACCAGCAATACCCAGAACGTAAGTAGATTTTAAACAAGTTTATCGCTTTAGTGTGTAATATTAATTCAGCTTTAGGAAGGAATGAATGTATTCTTTCTTAGATTTAATTTTGTTTTTTGCATAAATAATTTACTCAATGTGCCTTGTCCACAGAGTAGCAGTTTAAATAATTTAATGATGGCTTAATATTGTATATTTCATGCATTATCTTGTGAAGCACCATTCACCCATAAAAACATAGCCTCACAAAGTGCAGCAATATTAACACTAACAAGTTAACACTCATGTTTAGACAAACAGAGCCACATACCCCAGCAATAACTGCATATTTTAATGTTTAATTTGTTTCTGCTGAGCATTTAACTTCTGCCATCACCAACTATGATGACATATTTTCTCAGTACGGCAAATATTTAGTGACAGTTGTGTCCTCTGGTGAGTAACTCACAATAAACCTGTTGCAAGTAAATAACTTAATATTGCATTTTTAAATATGTGTCCTCAAATGGGAGGTCAGAGGCCAACAGTTAGCAGGCAAACTAAAACAGACAGGCACAGCTTTATGTAAAGATCCATTCACCCACCTGTCATTTGGATGGGTAACGTTAATTTTGGATGGGTACAAATTAGAGTGTATGGGTGAGAGGCCACGCAGAAATTTGAGGAGCAAAACGATTTACATTATCCACTCTGTGCTGGATTATGTGCACACACATATGTAGGGATCATATCTACCTGCACTTTGGACTGTAACAAATATTCCTGTATAAAGGCTTGGATAGAAGTGTCTGGATCTCAAAACCTGGGAGGAGATACTATTACACTGATACCATAGTTGGCTTGTTGGGTTAATATATATGCAGAGTCTCACCGTCAAGTTTTGATATGTTGTCAAACGGGTCACTCTTGTATGGCTTTGTGCGTCTCCTTCGTATTGGTTTTCTGCGTTTCTCTTCGCCATTCAGGTCTGATACGTCTGACACTGATCGCACTACGGCGGTCTGCTGTAAAGTCAAACAACTATCATCAAATACCACATTTAATTTCACCACAAATAATGTAATGACATAGTTCATTTATGTATACCATTCAGATTGGTTGTGAACTTTATCATTAAGATAGCTTTATCACGGAGTACTTGGTAATAAGTTGTGGTGAAATTAATTGTAATAATGAACTACTTTTTAGGAGTAAACACAGCATGACAATGTTGGATAATCACACACGATAATGTGTGTGTGTGTGTGTGTGTGTGTGTGTGTGTGTGTGTGTGTGTGTGTGTGTGTGTGTGTGTGTGTGTGTGGTGTGTGTGTGTGTGTGTGTGTGTGTGTGGTGTGTGTGTGTGTGTGTGTGTGTGTGTGTGTGTGTGTGTGTGTGTGTGTGTGTGTGTGTGTGTGTGTGTGTGTGTGTGTGTGTGTGTGTGTGTGTGTGTGTGTGTGTGTGTGTGTGTGTGTGTGTGTGTGTGTGTGTGTGTGTGTGTGAAATATGCAATCGACCCTTTTTAATGTCAGCAACTACTGTACTGTACTCTCAGCCCTCCTTTTGTGATCAAGTAGCTTAAGATTAAGAAAGACAATTGGGAAATGACGACGTACGATCTGAGCAATTATTAGTTTGTTGTTGTTGGCAGTCAATAAAGCAATCAGAGTCGATGCCAGCTGCACTGCCCAGCATGCCTGCGCCTGGTTCACTGACGAGTTAATAATTTAACTATCTCCCTAGTTCATTAAATCATTGGGCTCACCACAGCTTCTCCAATATGAGTGCAGTTTTATGGTGGCATAAAAATGTCTGAAATTACACGTTGTAGGCCCACGGCAATGTGGTCTTTGTGGACTTGGCAAGGCAACTGTCTGACAACAAGGGCGTATTATTACTTTCAATGATCAATGCCATGATACGATTGATTGTGAAAATTAAATATCAGAAACAAAAGAAATGTATCAATGTTGTACCTCAGTAACTTATATCAAATTATTATATTAAATCATATCTCACGGAAAATATAATATTTACCTATTAATTAAATTCTGGAGATAACAGATGTTCTCATTCTCAGAAAATGTTTTGCATTCAGCATTGGTTGGTTCAAATCCCACGGCTCTACCCATGCTAGTCTATGATGTGGAGTTTTTATTTAATGA
Source organism: Ridgeia piscesae (assembly GCA_025642075.2). Lineage (NCBI taxonomy): Eukaryota > Metazoa > Annelida > Polychaeta > Sabellida > Siboglinidae > Ridgeia > Ridgeia piscesae. Next base: position 99,234 of record JAODUO010001216.1, on the reverse strand, counting down.
TCTGAAATGGCTTTAAGTGTAAATCTGCTTTATTACAATAACTGTGAATTTGGACATCTAAAATAATTAAATTCTCCGCAGTCTGAAAACATACATTGCTGATTCCAAAAACATTATTGGATGACTTGGCCTTTTGTATTTGACATGAAAAATTACGGGTGTGCACAAAGAGAAAGATCGATGGTCAGTTACATTCTGTCGATTTTTGGTATCTGAACACATACATGCATAAAAATGACACATGTCACTCATTAGATGGCACCACTGTAGCAATTAATTTTTCCTCTTTCACATACGGTGAAGAACAAACCCTCCACATGCTTAAGGGATTTTCTGAACTTATGCGATCATGGATTTTCTTAACTTATGTGATCACCCCTAAGCTCAACTACCGGTAGTCACCTGCAATTGCATGCACGGAGGTGTTTGTTTGTGCTACTGGAATAAAGCATGTCACACCGAGAAGAAAAAGTACATGATCTAATTGTTGTCTGCAAATGCACAGAGTGATGGACAATACACTTGTGCTGCCTGCTACAGGAGGAGAGAGGTGACTGTTGCTGTTATTTATGCTGGTGGTGACTGCGTCTGATGTTTATCACATGCTGCTCTACTGCATTATGTATGTCTTTACGTCCACATACAGATATCATAAATATTTTATCATTTAGTTAAATAATGTCTCGGTTGACAGAAAGAACACACTGCATGCAGCGATACATGACAATGATTCAGTAATAATAGTGTTATGGAACCAGTGATTAATTTGAAGCTAGTACATGTTACATTCTAACAATAGAACATTTACAAAGCAGGTTGTGTGGTCACCTGGGACATGCATTAACACTGAAATATGTCTATACTTTCTTTACATCTAAGGGATATTTAGTATAAGGCGACGCATGATTTTAATCTCCTTCCCACACCTCATAATGAAGCATATTTATGTCTCTAAACTGATGTAAATAAACTTACAATTAATTATCTTTCATAAGGCATATGTCATACAATGACATAAAAGGTCGCAATTGTAAAGAGCACAATGTTTCCCCTGTTATATCCCATTTTCATGCTGACTATTTACAAGTAATGCTATATTTATAAACGTATTATTTACAACCTAATTTGAAGGTTGCATTCATTCCCCAGTATATGCTATGGAATAGGTTAAAACATACTTCAAAATGCACCATGTTAAAGCTAGTTTTGAAAGAGTTCCAGGGAGCATGCCCTAGACCCTGGTTGATGTTGCAGTGTGCCTTTGTCACTTGTTAAGCTTACCCTAGATACCAACTCGCCCATCACATGGAAAACACTGAGATCAGTGTAAAATATTCCACACAGCGAAAGAGAGTCATTGCTCATTAGTGCATATGTATAACAATTTATTGAGTGTTTTTACTGAAAACATACCACAAGTGTACACTCTACTGTGCACCTATCTCAACTGTTACTACTGGTAGGTACTTTGCTGTAGAATAAATCATCAAATTTGGCATAGTTGCAACATTCCAAGTATACACTCGCAATAGCCTTGCTATGTAAAGTGGGAAACGTAAATTTAGTGACCTCATCCACCCAGAATCATTCTCTCAATTCAGGGTTGAGATTATTAGCAGGAAGTTCATTGAATCTTTTGTACCTGTCAACTCTGATCTGATTGTGGGAATCGAGCACACATATCTAACACTGAAGGACAATTACACAACTTATAGCTACAGCCGGTGTTAATTTTATTAAAAATTATTTTATTCTACATATAAGTTTTATTGGACTGTTTAATTCAATGCACGATTCTTTGATCTATTGTTTTATACTTATTTAACATAACATTTTAATGTTCTAATTATTGGCATGCAGATTTGGTATTATCATTGTATTGTAAAGTGCCAGAGAGCACTTTGTGATTACAGCAATATATAAATATCGTATTTTATTATTTATTGTTCATTTTTCATTATGTGAATGTTTTGTATGTACACTGTACACTGTAATGAGAGTATTTGTTGAATCAGACTGTAACAAATGCCTCATAAACACAAAGCGGCATACAGTATATTAGTGACATATTATTAGGCATGTCACCATACTTTATTGTCCTTGCAATTACACATTCTGTAATTATTCACTGCATGGTAAGACACTGATTTGTTATTGATTTGAATAGTAATAAGAAATTTTTTCTTTATATATATATTTAAGAGGTGAGTTGAGCCATACAAAGGAGAGTTTTTGAGCATATGTTTAATTATGATGACATCTTGCTTTACTGTAAAATACAACGTGTTGTTGAAAGTTTATAATTTGAGAGATCGGATAGCAATAGCTGGTAACACTGCTATTGCAGTGAGTCTGTGATATCTTACTTATGTACTGAAATGTCAGCAGTTCCTATGTATCCACACCTTAATTGTGTTAATGGAGTTTAAAAGACTTTTAAGTAGAAGAGATATATAAACTAAAACATTACAAAACATTACTACTTACTAATATGAGTAACTGATATACACGTAGCCCTATTGCAGCAATATAATCATGGTAAAAATTATATCCAAAACAGATTATTGTTTAATTTAATACTGTCATATGAATATATTAAAATACATTAAATAATCAAATAGTTGTTAAATTGCTAACTAAAATTACTGAAAATATATTATTTTTATTACATAATTTGAATCAGCAGAGCAACTGCATTTTTCATCTGCAAGAGATTCAAAAATATCTTAAATATTTAATTAAATTCATTGGCCCAATATCACAAATTCCACACTTGTGAATTTAACCCCAGTTTTGCACTGTATGGCCCAAACCAACACGTGACGAATGGATAATTGCAATGTTGTACAACATTAATCTTAATGCCATAACCAAATGGTTCAGTTGTTCCCACTGAAGTGGAAAGCCTTCACACTATTGCATCATGGTATGGCTCATTAAACACACATGAATGTCAACATAACAATTTACATCTCCACCCACAGGGCTGAAGTTGATGAAACACTTCTATAATGATTGTATCACAAAGACCAGTGTCTGATCATCACTGAAATATATTTTGTCTTTGTTTTTTAAAGCAAAGATAAAACAATCGCTTAATCACATACCATAGAATGGAAAACGGATAAGAACTGCTTAATATGTCTCAATTTATAATTAAAATACACAATCTAATCAACGAAAGACAAGCTAACATGAAGGATTTAATTATTCATGGTCTATAGCTAGCAGGTTTGTTTCAAGCAGAGATAATCCAATTGCATGACTTGACAAAAATAAAATGCCAATAAACATGTAATTATACCCCTGGGGTACAACTGCAATATCAGTGGCAACTATGGATTGAACTATAATAACATGAGATGTAATGTGTATGAAACTGAAACCTTTGAGAGAAAATGTGCTCTTTCAGGCTACAATGCTGTTTATTTTGATACTATATTTGACAATGCCCCATAACCATAATATATAGAATGAAGAGTAAAGTAAGTTTTAATTATTAATAAGGCGTAATCGTAAACATTACATTATTATACAGCGCATTAAACACGAATGGACCTTACACACCACAATACTTTACATTTGATACCTGAAGGTCTCTGGGAATAATTCAGACATGCTGCAATAACTACACAACTAATCATACATTGACCACGTCTACAGCCAGGTACTCGTTCAGCTGAGTCAACTGAAGCAATGTAGGGTGACTGAACTAGTGCAAGCTTAAACATGGCAACACAATGATTTGAACCCAGAATCCCTCAACTGAGAATTCAGTGTTCTAATTACTATGCCATAGCACTCGACACTAGTACAAGGCCAATGTGGAAAGGTTGCTTGGTACAAGTAGAGGTGGACTGATGGACTACCAACAAGAGTGGAGGCAGTGAAATGGCTGCTGGAAGTGGGGACGACCACAGAATGAAGATAGAAGAGTTCTAAATCAATAGAGATGTGAGAAAGATGTGGGAGTGAGGGGATGGCTGTCAAATGAGACTCACACAAAACCTCCTACTGCACCCACCCCTAAGACAAACTATGAACAAAGGCCCTTTATAAATGACTTCCAACAGTACCACCCTTGGCACATAATTTTTTTTTTATAATAACTATATACCCCTGAGCCTAACTAACAATTAACCCTTTTTTCAAGATACCTCTAAATACAATTTGGGGAAATTTCTGTTTCCAGATTTTTTTAGAACAGGAATTATGCAGTCAATACATAAGACTCACAGAAAATTTAACTGAGACAGACAGTAACCATAATACTGAATCATAAGAAGAACAGTTCCAAGCCAGACGCTGTGGCAGGTCAGTTGGTGCGAATGGAGGCGGGCTGATGAACTACCAGAGGGAACACAGCAGCAAAACAGCAAGGCCACAGGAAATGGGGACGATCGTATTATGAAGATGGACGACTGTGTTAAATGAACTAAGAGATACATGAGAAAGGTGCAGGAGTGGAGGGAGAATGGTGTTGGAAGTGGAATGCATATTACACCAGCAAAGAGGGAAACATTGGGTTTGATATGCCAGCCAAACGTTTGGTTTCAAAATCCACGAGAAATGTCCACCTTCCTAATCAAGAAATACCTGTTATTTAATGTTGCAACTTACACATTTGTTCAGTGTACTGTCGTTTGTTTTGAATATATGAAAGTTTATTCAGAACATTGTACTCAGAATACAAACAGGCAAATTTAGCTACAATACTGCAATCTACAATGTTTGAAAGGGGTAAATTTGAATTCAATGACTTTTTTCATTTAGTGACTTAAGTCAATATTGCTGTCATTTCATTGAGTAACTGAAACATGCAGCTGCCATTTAGTTTGGTGGCTCTAGCCTATATATCTATCATTTATCTGACTTGCCGTTTCAAAATGGTTGTTATACTATTTTGTGAAAGAAGTGAAAGGAGCTGTCATTTGATTTGCCACCTCAAACTCTAAATATCTGTCATTCAGTTTCAAGATAAAAACCTATAGATGTAATATGATTTGGTGATTGAAGCCAATGCAGGTCTAATTTCATATAACAAATCAAGCTTACCACCATGTATACTGTAGACATATGTGTCATTTTATTTCAAGGCTGAAACCTACGTTATTACTTGATGTGGTGATGCAAGCACATGCTGTATATGGACTATAGAATAAATGTAATGTATGTGTGGTGTCAGTCTAGATTCACTAAAAGTTGTCAGTCAGTACAGTGTACATCTTTAAAAGACTATTTCAAATGCTTTGTGAGACCAATTAAACATTTACCTGCCTAAGTACATGTTTCTGATTGAGAGGGCCACAGGCTGAATAAAAACAACTACCGGAAACTCTTGTGAAAAAGCTGGGAACCATTTTAACCAAGCAAAACTGGTCAGCACTGGTTGACCTCTCCTGGGAGCAATTGCAAGATTTGTAAGGAACATGTGGTATAAACCCTTAACCACAAATATATTGAAAAAATAAATGCATATATTTTCCTGTGAAAAGGCACAGGGTAATCCTTGAAAATTTGGCAAAATACAAATCATGTAGGAGATAGACATAACTTATACACACACGTGTGCATGTGCACCCATCCACACAATAAAAGCAGCATGTCACAGTTATAGGATTTATAGGGACTTTGTACCACAATGGCACACACTGAGGATTTGTACCATATACACAGGGTGTGTACCACGTACAGATGGTTTGTACCACATTCTGAGGTTATAGAAGATGGAAACCAACCTGTGGTGAGAGTGTTTCACTGGAGGTGGAGACAGACAGACTGTGCCACAGTGGAGACACCTCTCCCTCCTCTGTCAGACTCCAGTCATTGGCGTCACTCTAAGACAACACAAAACAACAAACGTAGCACAACAAAACAACATTTACTGCATATCTTATTATGTAATTAAGCTGAATGATAAAAATTACCTACGAGAAAAGTAATTTGAAAAAGGTTGGTTCATTTCATCAAGTACAATTCCAATTACGAGTCCATTAAAGAAAAGTTCATGTTTTGAAATATAAATTAATCAAATACGTATTCCACGATATTGCAGTCATATTATTGAATAACAACAACAATAATATTCTAGTGCCTTTTAACTGTTTTAGCAGTATTATTTTGTATTCCAATCATTCAAATTGTCTACTGGTGTGTTATGCACTTTGACTTTTTTGGCAGATACAATTTACTAAATACTGAAGTTCAAGAACTTGAATAAGACTAAGCAGTGCATGTAATAACAATGCATGATCTTACACATCTGGCAAGGTGTACACTGCATTTCTTCTATTAATATAGCAAGTCTTTTGACAGCAACATGCCCATGCAGGTGCTTGAAATTCAAGACTACTGGTTCAGTTACCCAGCAAACAACGACCAGTGAATTCACATGTTTCCGTACGTGAATTCACCGGATTCTGTGAACAAATTTGGTGTGTCGACACGTGTTTACCGTGAAATCATGAGTTTTTCACGTGATGACACGTACCAGTGAAACCGCACCAGTTCTGACCCAGTACGACTCGTGTCAAACTCGTTCAAAACTCGTGACAACAGGCAGAACACTTGTATTCACGTGAATACACATGAAAACATGTACTAGTGGAGCGGTACCAATTATGAACCAGTATGACACGTGCCAACTTGTTCAGAAATGGTTCCTTGTTTGCTGGGTAGGCTATTACAGGGCATTTCTGATTTGTTTATATCGGATATTTTACTTTCTCTGGTATACACAACAGTACAGTGTATATATCTCAGTTGAAGTAATACAAGATATGGCACACATAATATGCTGCACAGTTGCAAAGCATATCACTGTACAGTGAACCAAAACAAGACGAACATGCAGACGTGAAATGTCGCATTTGAGGAGTTGGGCGATCTCAGATAACTTTGCTACACTTGGCATCTATTCTTGTCAGGCATAGTGAATTAGTTAATCTACACTACCTGTAATTGCTGGTTACCCCTGCTGTGATTCAGTTATGACACTGTTGTCTAACTGAATCACTGTTCAGTATCACTCACATAATCAGTGAAGTAACCAAAGCAGGACATGTGAATTAGAAATAAAGGCCAACACTCTGTCTCTGAGAGTCCACAATTTTACATCCCATTATGGGATCCTTTACTTCCCAGTCATAGACAACTTCAGACACCAGGGATCACTCGACAGTTTTCTGAAACTACTGAAAAATGGAACAACTTTCAATAATTACCTCCTGTCGTGACAGTTTACTCCTGTGAAGCCGGCACCGAGTAGACCTGAATGTTTCGTCCCGTCGACCGCTCTTTGTCATCTTCCGTGCAACGATACAGTCCACACATTCTGTGTCGGTCTCTCCCACCCCATCTGGGATGACCTCCGAGGGCAGTTTCAACTGAACTTTCAACTTGCGACTCCGACGAGGAGGCGCGACGGGGAGATCTGATTCTACAGAACCAAGATCACCTATGGTTTGCTGTTTCTTGATGCTTTTCTCTGGTTTAACAATGTCAACGTTAGGCACCGACACTGGTGATACAACACACACAGATTTTGTATCCGATTTTCCTTCAGGTTTGAGCGTGGTTGGTTCTTCGTCACATACAACTATCATTTTCTGTTTGCAAAGCATTGGCTGCTTGTTGTTCTGGGGATTGGCTGGTTCATCTGGAGTTTTTGCTGGGGTTTTCCTACGACGGGGCTTACGAACAACTTCTGTTTTCTGTGTAGCTTCCACTGGTGCAGCAGTCGGCTTCACCTCTGGACTCACCACTGCCTGTTTTACACTTTCCTGCACCACTTTTTTGCACTCCGTAGAAGTGCTCTTAGGCACAGTTCTGCTGACACCACTAGAAGGGGCATCCTCCTCCTCCTTGTCTGAAGTTGTCGAGTTCTGCTTCTTCAGTTCTTTGTACTCCTGGAAACTGGGCATGTGGAATTCTGCACGCACTTCATGATCTGTTGGTGTTGGTTTAACGTTCATTGAATACGTTCTACGTGGCAATGCAGGCCGCCTGGCAATTGCTGGCGATACAGGATGAGCAGGGGTGGACCTCTTGAGGTCAGTACTTTCGGTTCTGTTCACTTGTGTGTCTAACACTCTCATGTCTTCTACAATGTAAAGCTCTGTGTCCTTCCCAGTCGAATTCCACAAGTGGGATGTATTCATTTTGACCTCTTCCATTGATGGAGTAGTTGTGTGTTTTTCGCTTGCACCAACTGTACTGCAGGAAGTTATCTCCAGTGATTGATGCAGCACATCTTTGACACGTAAACGCTCCACCTGGGAGGTGCCTGTCCTTTTAGTTCGTTTGCCAGACAGCAATATTCTGCTTCCTTCACTCAGGCATCTTGACATATCTGGCATTTCTGCACCATATCCACTGTCACTCCTGGCAGTTTTCTCCGGTCCTATTGTTACACTTTGCTCAGTCTTACCTTTGGTTTCTGTAACATCTTCCTGACTCTTACCGTGCATCTTAATGAGTGACTCAAGATCTGGTTTTCCTGCATAGTCATCGTTATTGTTGTTGGTCCCCCTCGTGGCTGAGCGACAACTACTTGTCCTCTTTATAAACGTTGAGGGAACATGCACCGAACCCACCCTTCTGTTTATTTCCCCCTCCAGGGCGTCACTGCTGGGGTCCACACCCATCGCCCTGGCAAGGTGCTTCCGTAAGGTGGGGTCATTTAGAAGCGATGATGTCCGAGGGGTGGCTGTCATCGGGGTGTTTTCCCCATCATCACCCGCCAATATTGACCCCGTGACCTCCTGTGAGTTCCGTCTGTTCCTGAAGTCGGCTGCTGTCAAGGTGTGGCTGGTGAGTGGCGTAACCGTTGACAACATATCCAGTTTGACATCTGCGCTGTCAACGATGTTATTGCTCGGGTGTGAGTTGGGACGCATCAGTTGCTGTACCGTGCTCACTCTTGTACACCGTTCACTATACGTACGATGACATCGTGAACCCAACCCCACGGCACCACTGCCCTGTTGTCTGCTCTTTCCAGTTCGACAACTGGAACCAAAACTGTTATCCAAACCAGTCTCCACAGGTATCCCACCTGGTGTACCATGGATTATTTTCGAGGTGCCACTGGCTGTTTGCTTTTCGGTTATGCCTAATCGGTGATACTTTTCTTTGTACAACTGCCAGTAACTGGTACTTTGTGAAGAATGATCTGTAATATCTTTGCTGTGCTCTATTCCATTTCCATCCAAGTGCACTTCAGTGTTACCATATGTCGACGATCTCACCTGTAAATCCATGGTGGATTCCAAATCGTAGCCGCAGTGTGTATTCCCAGGTATCCTACATCACAACTGCTTTACGTATCACATGATCCAGCTCAGCTGTCAACAAACTGATGCATGTTGATCATGACTGGTGACTCCGTAGTATTGTTCCCATGCGTGTCAAATTCACACCGATTCACGTCGGCCACAACTGCCAAGGCACCAATCACAGTGTGATCACAATCTTGCACACACTCAAAGAATACACACAAATTCCTCAGCGAGCACCGTAAAACATGAATTGATCAATGAACCTCACCTCATGCCTGTTGCACACGAGCCCGCGTTAAAACTGAGCAGTCCAATTCCGTGAATTCCAAATAAATCTGCGGCGATAATTACATTGTGGCCTGGCTCTGGTACAGCTCATGCTGTAATGAACAACACACAGGCAACAGAGTGGAACAAATGAGTGACTGCTCCACACAATCAGGCTAAATGGAGTTAACGAACGCTATCCAGAGTGCCGGTCACTCATGCGTGTCCACGAATTAGCCAGTGTTGTCCTGTTCAGGAAAATACAAATCCGTTACCAAAATCGCAGGTGCGCGCTAAAACACCTGGCCATGCTTCACTGGTCAGTGATAACATGCACCGCTCCTGATGCAGTCTATTGTTATAGCCGGAAGTCTCAATGACGCAGAGCTTCTGAATATTTCACCAGCGTTCAATCTGAATTCATGGCAATCAAGTGGCAAGCGGACACTGGGTGATGCTAACCAGGCCAACTGTCTGCGGGAATAGATGCACGAATCCTCTGTAGTCAGGCCACTACTGCATCTGGTTACATCGCCACGCTACAACTGTGTAGTCTCCTGTGCACTGTCACCAGTGCACTGGTTGCATCGTTGATGTATTGATCTGACATCTGCTCGATGATAATGGTGCTTAATGTAATAGATTTAATACCACAGATTAGACACCAGGAAGCAAGTGCCTTTGTGGGTTTATTGGATAATTACCACTCACAGAGTTTGCTTTAAACTCCAATTCATTTCACACGACTCAGAAAGGTGTGGTAATCATTGGTATGAGTTTGTTTCCTCGAGAACACAACAATCCATACACAATGATAAGACATCAGTAAATGTACTACACAGGCCAGGAGATGTGTGTTACATGACATTAACCAAAATGCATACATAGTATTACATACATATATATATTGTATATTAACAGCTTGTGTATATATATGTCTGAATGTTAACTTTGCGTACACAATTACTTGTATACATGCATTTCCATGGTATATCTGTTTATACCAACTGGCAATAAATTATGCCCATTACCAACCTTATCTATATGAATTCATTGTCCTTTATTCAACATCAAACAAGCTGCGGCCACATTTCTTATTTCTAGTTAATTTGCGCACAATACACAACAGAAAACATAAATAGTATTACATACATACATACATTTATTTTTGTTCAGTTGGAAGCAACTACTAAACAAGGCTTTATTGGCTAGTTGTTTGAAAAAGATACTGACACTAATTATTTCCCCTCACATCCTGAAAGGTATCACAAAGAAGAACCAGAAGAAACCCTTGTGTTTGTTCATTTGATAAACAAATGATGTATGCATACTTTTAGGACAGCATGAATGCCTGAATACATTGTCGGTGTGGTCTACATGAGATGGCATGATTTATTCACCCTTATAAGATTGTTTAATCAACCGATCCAAATAAACCTGGCACGCATCCACGCACACTGATGTGATAGGTAGATTATCGATGTCAAAGTCAAGTTGGATAGATTTGATATAATATTAATTACAGGTCTATCCGTATTGAACTTGTTGAGAATGAACAGTGCCACAAATGAGATTGCCTGCAATAATAATTGCATTTTCCCATTGAATGCATGTTTACGAAGTAACATATGGGCCACTTATTATGTTTATTAATAGATCTATGAAATATGAGTTGTTTTTTGTCTGCTGTCAATCAAAACTATTTTGTCCCACCGTGTTTTTGGGATGTGTTCTTAAACAGGGACTGAAACCACTGACACATTTCCCATAAACAGACTTCTGGAAAGCCCCAAAAAGGGATTTGGAACAGAGGACAATGGCTTATACAATTCTTCCTCCCTCCCTACTTAGCATTCTTTGGCAGTCATTAATCACTGGACGACCACTCAAAGAAACCACATGTTCTAGCATGCATGCATACTACACAAGCTGCCAGCATGCACAATCCAGTACTCAATCAGACCAGATGATCACTCAGCCATGCATTATATACACAAGCCATGTTAATTACCACCCAGTGCAACAATCATTAGCTCTGATGCAAATGTCTGATTAATGAATTAGCCTAATTGCTGTATTGTCAATGCCCAAATGCATGTGCATTGTCATTGTGTCCTTAGTTAACTGGCAATGGACTACAGCATAATGTCTCTGATTGACATCAATTCTCAAGTGTGTTGATGCACATATTACACATATAATAGACCACTTTTGTTCCATGGATCAATGGCTAGAAGTCTACAGCTATTCAGAGCAAAATAAAGCAAAACCAATGTTAGTATGCGTACATGTATACAAGAGATATAATTTTACTGTCAACTTACTCACTGATATAAACCATGCATCTACACTAATAACAAGAAGAACTACCTGGTATGTAATTTTGTAGGTATGTCATATTATATAAACATCTACAGATAATACATCTAATTACATGTCATCCTTCTATTCATAGAGCAAACAATATGGAGTCAATGCACCAGTCCAAAATAAGCAGTTAGTACACACACACATAAAGCCTTTAGAAAACAAATCTCTAACAGTAACAACAACACACTTTGAATTACTTATTACCTGGTACTCAAGAAATGGAAGTAACATTCATCATTAATTATTACAGTAAACATCCCATCCTGGGATATTACCACACTGTGCAAGTAAACTGACAGAATCACTGCTGGACAGAATCCCCTTATATAAAATCCCTCTTGACAAACTTCTCTTAATATACTTATCTGACAACCCTCCTAAGAGATGATGATCAATGCCTTTTTGGATGAACCACTGCTGTACCACAAGAGACTGTACAGTATCTCGTCTCCATTACATTACGTTCACAACAGGCATGACAACAAGTCATAACAAACAGATCACATTAAGAAAACAATCTGTGTTGGCCTGTTGCATACCGATGGTGGGCTAGCTGTGACGATTAAATTTTAATCAGCCACCTGTACTCCATTAGCAACAAACCAAGGCCAAGCAACAAAGTACTTGTTATTTACGTTACTGGATTTCACTGTTTCAAGCACCCTATTTGAAAGTCATCATGCACTTTTCCACCATTACCATGTCCGCTTTAATTACCATGTAATTTTTTTCGTCAACATTTTATTGGTTGTTAGTCATCTAATTCTCAAATTAACCTTATGCCAAAAAAACAATTTTTACATCCACTGGCATGTAATGTATTTAGTCAATGTGCTGCAGATATATATCGCTAGTAATTACTGCTAGATGTTACGCAGAATGCGCGAAACACATACAGTTAGCATCTACACAAATTTAACATTCTGCAAGAAATACTCATCAATATTGGCCCCATGGCATAATGGTGTGTGGCGTGTTTAAAAACAAAATCAACAAACACCTCAGGCTCAGACAGATGAGATATACATAACTAATATATGGGTTGGACTCTAAATAAGCCAAAGGTTTCCTTGTCCACTTGCCATCAGGAGAACTTTCACTCTCGGGCAATCTTGTTAAATCTTGTAATTATTACCACCCATCGTTACCATTTTGACATGCGGCATGGAAATGTTTTCGTGCGACATCGTCTCGTGGCGTAATTTTTGTAAATATTTCTTCAACATTTTCTTTGTACAAACTGATTTTCATGTTTACGTGACCGTCTGTATAGTGTTGCTTTTTGATATAGTGATCAACCATTCCCTGGTAGTGGGATTATGTTCCATCTTGTATATTATGTACAATAAGTCTTAGGTTTTCTTCTTGTTTAGAGGGTGTCCCACATAAGGTCCTTAACTTAAGAAGTTGTGTTACCTTTCCTGGCACTCTAGAATAATTCGATCTGGCAGCTTGTATATAGTTTGGGTTCATTGTAAAAAAAATGATATTTTGAGGCAGTGTGAAATGTGGATCCCATGATGCTGATGTAAATTCGAGTTTCAGCCGGACAAGGCTCGCGTAAGCTACATACTTAGTGTGGGTTTATTAAAATTTCTCTTAAAACCACTTAAAATTACTCTTAGAATGAGTGCCTGTTGACAGTGTTGTGCTTTTCTAGCGAATGAGTTGCATTGCCATTGTACCGACTACTGTCCAATTTAGTATGCCAGGTAGGCCCCATTTAAGGCTATTTATAAATGTTTATAATTTATGTTGTTTCGTAAATTTTAGAACTTACCCAACATTGCAACACCTTGGGTTACTCCGTTTTGCCGATAAGCCCTAATAAATAATAGTCATTTGTCTTAGCTTTGATTGGCCCTTTATTTTAGGCCTTTTTACAGTTTTAGCAGACGACGTTTTGTACGCGCTGGTTACTTTCTTTGTTTCTCTTGTGCATAAATCATCATTGCATTTGTAGAGTAGTTGTCTCTTTCTGCTACATTATCAACAACACCGACAACTGTACCTTTGAACCCTAATTCAAACTTACATTGAAGTGAAACGAACGAGTGGGTGGATGTTTTGTTTGACTTTCTAGAGCAGACTAAAAACGCAGAATCCCTTCTTGTTGCATCACTGTTCCCAAGGGTGCGCCACAAGCTTTATATTAAAATACTACTTTCCGCTAGAGGGCAGTAGTGTTCACCCACTCGCCGCAAAGCAGCTTGGGACTGCCTGTGAACGCTCGTTGTTCGAACTATAATAATTTGCAGTATTTAACTTTAGGTTTTAGCGATACGAGGTAATCCCGTAATTTAATACGTTATGTGTTAGTTTGAAATGACTACTTTTCAAATGTGTTAATGAAATTTAAAATATGTGCTATACTGACGAAGAACATCTTCGCCGAATTTGTAACATCTTGTATTATCGTTCACCGAAACAGGTGCTTTACCAGAGTACTCCTTTCAATGTAGCATTCGCAAATTTACTAGGTGAACCAGGTCTACTGATATAGTTACGTAGGTACTAGAGTGTGCTAAGCGTAAAAACTACACAGTTTGAAATATTACCTACAGTACAGTACTACAGACTAACACTAACAGAGAGTACCCATTACTGTCTACAGGCTACATCACTGTTTATATTGATTTGCTTCATCTTGTAGCCAGCCATGGACTTCCAGCACAGGGCTGGAGGCAAGACCGGCACTGGAGGTGTAGCCTCAGCATCTGATGCGAATCGCGACCGTCGTGAACGTCTCCGGCAACTAGCCCTTGAGACAATTGACATAAACAAGGTGGGTGCACCCTGAGGTTTTTGCATGTATGGCAAAATTTATATTACATTCGGGTGTGACACCTTATTGCTATGATTTTAAATTCAATATTTTGTTTTTATTTACACTAGCAGCATAGCAATAATGACTTTATTGTTTTGCCCAGAAATTATATGTAGCTATTTTATATGTTGCTATTATATATTATGATTGTTTTGGATTTGCAAGGACATGAAATTAGCGAGCATCTGTATATGTTTCCCTTCACATTTGGCGTTATATTAAGGTTATATTTTACATGTTAGTTTTTTTAATTAATGATTATATATGTAAACAACGCAATTGATTGGCATGCTAGTCTGTATATGAGCATATTGTTTTTGACAAACCATGAAGGTAAAATATTACATTTATTTATTAGGAAAAATCTATAACAGATTCCTAGTTGCGTACGTTAAAATATAATATATCCCATGTGCTGATGTCATGATGCTTCTCTTCTTGGCAGGATCCATATTTTATGAAAAATCATCTGGGCTCCTATGAGTGCAAGCTGTGTTTGACGTTGCATAATAATGAGGTGAGTGTATGCTATGTGACACTTTGTAGCTCGGTTCTCATCATAGTCAGTTGCTATACATACTCCAAGACACTCCACAGCAGACTTTCTGACTGACTACCATCACATGTGACCAGATTGCTCGGGAATTTCAGAGATGTTGATGTTCGCAAAAGCATATTTAGGAATAGTCTACCTCGGTTATGGTCAAAACAGTGACACTAAATAAATTTATGATATAAATCATAAAGAGACATGCTTTCGTATGGATCAGTTCGACAAGTATTAAAAAAGGTAGTATAAAACATTATTTATCCAGAATAGGCAGTAAAAACAAGGTTAAATTATTTCAGATTTTACTGTCTCCTTGCATGGTCTAGGTATGTTTTTTTAAAAATCTATGTTCAGTCGTGTTATTTGAGTATTTTCTGCAATGATCTGTGGTATCTCCCTATCCAAACTGTTTCAGCATTTTAAACTACCTACTGTTTGTGATAACTATTAATGCTCCTTCAGTTTCATTTTATAATAAGCAACAGAAGCTGAATGCTGATTTATTTTTCTGAATGTAGGGAAGCTACTTGGCTCATACGCAAGGCAAGAAACATCAAGCTAACTTGTAAGTGACCTGTTCTTAACCTTTTAAAACTGTTGTGTTTCACTAATATGCATTAGCAAAATTGTCATAGACTAAATATTTGCATACTGTTAAAAAATCAGATACTTTACAAAGTGAAGTATCATTTATCGTACACAATTAGCATGCTCCTGTGAAAGTGTCAGTCATGTAATTCATGATTTACAGCAATAATACAAATATCTGATAATTTATGTCGTGAAATTTAATGTTACCACAATTTGTTGATAATAATGATTTGACTGTTGTCTGCGTAAATTATAATTTGAATGTTTTTGCCATACCGAACTGCAAACTAGATATTCATAAATGGGTAATGCATCAGTAATATTATTATTAAACATCACAGGTTTGTTAATTGTAACTCCAAGATGTATGGAATGTGCTAGTTATATAACATAATTTTAGAATACAAAATACCAGATGTTACTGTATGTGTTTAATCGACAGAGCCCGGCGGGCAGCGAAGGAGGCAAAGGACGCCCCAGCTCAACCCGCCCCAGAGAAAGCACATGTTGACATCAAGAAGTTTGTCAAGATTGGTCGTCCTGGTTACAAGGTGACAAAACAACGTGACCCAGAGAGTGGGCAGCAGAGCTTGCTGTTCCAGGTGGGTATTACACAAGGCCGTTTTTTTCCCTCACCTCACCAGATATTTCCAGTAGTTTTATCTGAGTGTTCACTGAAATCAATATTGAAAATATATAAATACTAAAAGCGGTCACCAAATTATACATGGCAATATTTTCGTGAGCCAAGGACAATTACACCAGGAAGTGTCCTGGTGGCACATCTTGGTGTTGACATTTTTCAGAAACAATATCATGCTAAAAAAGTGCATAAGAATAATAGTGAAACTGTTCCTGGAAACGGAAAAATAAATAGTAGCATCTTGTTATAAAATTCAGTTATGCAGTGTGGTTCACTGTTTGCCTTGCTCTTACACTCAAGGGGAAACATACGACATGTTATATTCCTCCGTGCAAGTTGTGCTTGTGAGCAACTCTTGCTTGATCCATTGCAGATTGATTATCCCGAGATTGTCGATGGCGTCATCCCAAGACATCGCTTCATGGCCGCCTATGAACAAAAGGTGGAGCCACCAGACAGGAAGTGGCAGTACCTGCTGTTTGCTGCAGAGCCATACGAGACGATTGGATTCAAGGTATGAACCCGGGAATTTCCATTTCTCCTCTTGTCAGATCCATACCATTACCAGTGTTTCAAATGGTGGGGAATTCATTGAAAGAATTTTACATTATCAACTCAAGGAATTGTTGCAGTGATGCTCTAGGACATGGTGTTTTATAAATGAAATCAAGTCTACATGATAAATTTCAAAAAGAAAACATGACTTATTCAACGTGCTTGATTACAAAAAAAAACATGTCTTATTCAATGAGCTGCCAACGTGACATTTAAGCACTGATGAATGGTTATTGTCAATTTGTAAATGTACCAGTTTTGATGCAAACCCTTTAAAATGCTGCCAGTTTTTATGTTTTATTTGTGCCAATGGTGCATAAATAAAAAATATATTATATTACATATTTGATTTGTTTAAGAACTGGAACCACTGGAGTAAATGTTTTATTATTAGCGGCATAATTTTTTTCAGGCGTGTTCATTTTGATGGATGGTATTTAAAAAACATTTACAGGTGCCAAGTCGGGAAGTTGACAAAGATGCAAAGAAATTCTGGTCACACTGGAACCTTGAAACCAAGCAGGTACGTCAACCCTCACAGCTGATGGAATGATATTGATTTTTTTTAGTCTTATGTATGGGAAGTTTAGAACTTTGATACATCAAGTCTATTCCAACAAATTGCCATGTGACTTTTGTAATATTGGTAATTATTAAATATTGGCGAGTTGGCCATCAAATGTTCAGGAAAGTTAAACAGTAGGTGTCAGGAAGACTGTTAAGTTATTTCACAGCACCTTTTTACCTAGTGGGGTGAGGATGTCACTTCACAGCCTTCTTCGCTCCTTCCACACTCCCCTCTCTCCCATAGAGGCCGCCCATTTGTGGATGTTCATGCCCATTCCCAGGTCTCACTTATTTACGGCATATTAATTATATGTCTGATTGAGTTGTCTTTTTTGTTCCAGTTTTTCCTGCAGTTTGCCTTCAAGAATGACCCCAGGGCATTCATGCAGCCACCACCAAAGATGCCTCCACCACTGAAGCCGCCCCAGCAGAACGTGAACCCACCCCCTGCCCCTCCAGCCGGCCTCCCTCCCCCACCCATGCACCCCACTTCCCGCCCAATGCCCAACTTTATGCCCCCACCTCCATCAGGCCGAATGCCCCCTCCACCCCCAGGAGGCTTGCCCCCACCTCCTGGGGGTTTACCGCCTCCTCCCAGGGGTATGCCCCCTCCTCCACCATCTGGCCTGCCACCACCACCTCCAAGGGGGTTAGCGCCCCCGATGTCCGAGAGACCCACACCCCCTCACAGTGTGCCACCTTCAATGAATGGCAGCAGCGGGAGAATGGTTGGACAGCCACCCCCTATACCCTCTGGACCCCCACCACCCCGACCTCCCCCTGGAGTACCTCCACTGGTTCCGCCCCCACCCCCTCCCCAGTGATGACCTGGTACAGCTCTGTATTTGTTCATATGGGTTCAGACATGTCTGAAGACAGGTCTTTAAGGTAGTTTTTGCATGTTGCACATGGAGAAGCAAGAAGTGGTTTTGTGTTCATAGAAAGTAAGAAATAACTGCCATTGAAACATTCCCGGCTTTCCAACCATAATACAGTTGCTGAATTGATCTGTGAATGTTTGGTTTCTTGTGAAGGTGTTTTGTATGAATACCGGTGCAGTTGATGTAACTGTAAAATATAGCTGTTAAGAAAAAGTAGGACGTGCCTCATAGACTTGTTGATTTGTTCAGCATGATGTGTAATTTAACCAACTTTAAAACAAACACCCTCAGTTGATTTTACCTTCAGAGAGTTTATTTGTTTGGCGTCGTTCAAATTTTGTGTTGATGCTTAAATCGTTCATGAAATTTAACAAATTAAAGAGCACTTACACAAAACAGAAAACGTAGATATCCAGATGGAATCTTTTGACTGCAGCAAAATATTGAACCAAGGAGGGATTTTAATAATTTCCCAGAACACGGAGAGCAGCAACATCGACAGTTGCCATAGTAAAAAGAAATGTCTAAAGTTTATAGCAAATATCTTTGGCTAATATTGGCATGGAGGAAAGACAGAACAAGATGTAACAGTGGTTTTATTTTGTATTATGATTAATAAACTATATAAAACATTTTTATACAAAGTGGTTATTTTATTCAACGCAAAAGAAACTGACTTACCCGGTAGTTATGGAACAATCTATATTTCAACATGAACACAAACCTTATAGTCGCAATTTTCAGGAGCATTAAAACATGATCTAGCAACCATAAAGTTGGCCTTTCTGCTGTAATACAGAGATTTCCAATATACAATGTGTGATTTGTAAACTTGTCTAAGTGTTACTAGATGTTATATCAACTTAATGATTCCAGACTAGTTTTTTTTTATAGTAAGCTGCATTAGCAGGACATTTAAGATATGTCACATTTCTGTACAAATGTCACAGTTCCAAGTATGTACATGCATTTGTCAAGTTAACAGTAAAACCTTTCACCCATTATTCCTTCTACACAGAGCAGCAGAAGTAGGTATATGTCATACCATAGAAAAAGGACACACCCCATCAGACTGACTGTACTCTGAGCTTGCTACCTACCTACGGAACTTGAGAATGAAGTGACCTAACCCTCCCCTCCCTCCACTCATATGCCTTGTTGATATTGCCATCCTTACGTACATAACTTGACAACAGACCAAGCACAAACACAGATTGTTTATTTGTTATAAAACTACCTACATTCAGAAAAGTGGCTAAAAGTAATAAATAATTCATCTTGCACATCTAGGTAGTGCCTTTATCAATCTGCTAAAAATCTTAAATATTTCCATGATAGATTTGATCTTTGTCAGTAACTAACGTAATATTTTGATTGAATTAACTAACGTAATATTTTGATTGAATTTCGTATTTTCTTGAAACATGAAACTTTAACACCTATATAAGTCACTATAACTATACAAAAAGAATTTATCACACACTCATCAGATAATCATAAACAAAATAAATTATGTAGTGATATGTACACTGAGATATTCCATCCATTAATAAATAAACAAGCACTGTCGTTTGAAACCAGAAACCACGATACATAGTAAACTATAAAATTATCATGGAAATAGCAGAACTGATGGAAAGTTTAATGGATTTCATGCCAAGTTGCTCCTACCAAACTGGAGTTTTGTGTTACCAACACTGTCCCACTTGATTATTGCCTCACACACGGTGTGGGTTCACTGGCCAGAGTTCACGTGAATGGATAGAAGAAGTCGGAGGGCAGTCTGAGGGGCAGTGTTGGTCTCTTGCCGGAGCTGGCCGTGGGGGCAGTGGAGACGTCAATGAAGCTCACAGTGCTCACCACCTCAATGTTCTGTGTGTCTGTGTTCCCCGGCTGGCAGTATCTGCCCACGCACTACAGCAACACGCCAGATTTTCATTCAAATGAAACGGGTCAAATTTCCTACAAGATGGATATCTAAATTTTCGGCAAAACCAAAAAAAATCAGGCTTGCCAGATTTTATCGATTTTTTTCTATGTGGTAAAAAAATTTATTTCTGCTTTTATTTTACTAGTTTTCCTCAAGTTGACATGAAAGAGTATATTCTTGTATTAGTCATGTCAGTTTAAATCTGAATAACAGACTTAAATAACAATCAATTCCAATAACATCTAAATTCTCAGACACAACACGCAATAACCAATAGGCATAATCTTGAATTGAGATATGCGAGAGTTGTCATTGGTACATAGCAGCGCCTAGACTTAAAGTGCACATACTTTTGATGTTAGACAGATTTCCAACATAACACAGCAGAATTTTGGTAGAGTTTGCTCTGGATTTGGTGCTCACCTTTATAAAAATATCAACAAACATGAAGCCAAACTTAACCAAGTTTGTCTCACCTGAAACTTGACCATGTCGGTCTGATACGTGACGAGGACACCAAGTATCTTCGCCTGTGGTTGCTGCAGAGACCCGATGTCAGCGTAGACAATCTGTGTACGCATGCCTACAACGAGGTTCCGACACACGCCATCCTGTGCTTTCTGGGCCTGTGTGAATGTTGTAGTCAACCAATCAATATTGTTATTTGTGAATGAAGTACTATGTCTCACAGTCAAAGCTAGATCTCTAGTTTGTGTCCCAACAATTTCATCAGAAATACTTTGTGATCATATCTTTCAATAGCCAGTTTATTTTTCTTGGCAAATGATCAAAGAGTAATAAAATATATGCATTTACAGATATATATATATATATATATATATATATATATATATATGACAAAAAGGACAATTATGAGTAAAAATACACTGTTTTGCTCAAAATGTTAGTTTGTATAAAGTTTACTAAAAATATCAAAAACTAAATTACTGATGTGTCATTTTAAAGATTTCAAAAATAGTACTAGATTTTAGTTCCTAAAGATAATAATAATACTCATGGGTAAGTTAATGTTTTCCCTCTACAACTGTATATGTTTCACATGCCAGGTACCAAACTCTGTGGGATACTAAACCCCCAGAAAGAAAAGTAACATATTCATGTTCTGAACTATGTAAGCCATTCCCCAACCATTTGGGTATGTTTTACATGACTTTCAACACAGAATACACGGGAATGGATTACAAATATCTATGGATGGGGAATGAACCGATGGGAAATACCAGGGGTACTTAGAAAACGATTTTGTATCATGTTTTAAATAGTGGCAATTTACGATGCTGTAGATGATACACATTTTGTACCAAGCACCCCAGCTAGCAAATCACCCTACCTTAGCGGGCTGGTTGTACAGTCCTTGTATAGTCACCCAGTCACCTACAACCGTGATGCTCGAGTCCCCAAATGTTGCAACGTGCGTGGGTGGGTTATTGCCCCGCAGAGCACCCAGTACAGCATCTTGAATGAATGCACAGTGGTTGGTCAAATTCTGTAGACTCACCCTGCAACATATGACCAGCTGCTCATTTATAATAATGCATAATATTATTACAATACAGAGAAACATAAAGAATTTGTTATCTTAAATCACTGCACAATTGAGAAAAAGACAAGATGTAAAAACATTGGTGGTTTCCACTGAGTGATGCAACCACGTTTCCGACTAAAAGTGTTGATGAATTAGTCTCAAGTAACAGAGATAACTAAAAGCTTCTCCAGTTGTAAAACAATGCAGACAGTGCTTAGCTACGATTTGTAAGACAACATTGCAACATATTTCTAGTTAGATGACCTGGTTAGCAGATATTCTGCTTATAATGCCTCACCAATGTAGCATGCAGATTTGGCAAAATCTATCTTCCTTTTTAAGCAGATTAAGTCTATTTCTCTAGGTAGAACCTGCGAGTGGATTCATTTGTAACAGGAAGTTGGCTGTTTAGAACAACACTGAACTTTGAATGAATCAAAGTATACCGCAGTTAACTCTGCTCTCCTGTGAATTAATGCCAATAAAGCCTGTTTTAAAACTGAATCTATTGTTTACCGATTGAACATGTAGTATGATGGAAATATCGCTGCAAACATAGTTGCAAACTTAATTAATAAAGTAAGCAAACAAAATAGTTCATGCGGTATATGTTCAACATATGCATTCTACTCTTGTGAGCAAAGGGGATGGTGTCTGGCCACGGTCTGCCACTGTCCTAGTAAGACTTACCTAACTTTGCAGCCAGCCCTCATTTCGTCCCCAAATGTCACCGACACCCTGTGTTCTGGACTTGAGACGCAGTCCCCGTTGATTGAGTTACTCACCACGGTCAACCACTTGCTCCGGTCCTTGGGCAGCGCAATGACCTGTCTGGGTAGTGAATTAAGGAAGGTGCTGCCATGATCAGGTGAATAGAACCAATATGTTGCGGTTGGCATAGCTTTATGTAGAGACCCATCCACACGTCATTTGGACAGGTAAAAACGAATATGGACGGGTAGAAATATGGGTGGACGGGTGGTGGACAGGTAAAAAAATGAAGGAGCAAAAAGGTCTCCCAAAACCATAGATATTGTTAGTTATGCCTTGAAGGTGAGTGTAAATGGTGTCACATGTGTGTTTGTAGTCCATTTCAGGTCATCAGACACATTTAACAGTTTGTAAACTGGCTTAACAGTTAACATCCATGTGTCCACGAAAACACGTGTGACTAGCAATAATTTGATTCTGCATAAAGCCCTGGCGGTTGGCCTATGTAACAATTAAATTACTCTTGTGTGCTGAATAAATGCATAATGCCAGATGAATGTACAGGATAGTAAATTAGTCAAGTTTAATAAATGTATAGTGCATATTAATAGTATAAAGTATAAAACTTAAAAACCCAAAAGCTGCCACTTGCGACCAGTTTGAACTTTGACCCGCTATGAATGGTGACTACCGGTATATTCATGGTTGGCAGAAATGGGTTTTAATCAATAATATACCACACCGAGCTCCTGGGAAGAAAGGATTCTGACTGATTCACCTAATCAGACTATCTGATGTTCTAACATTTTGGGATCAAAATCTATGAGTAATGATGAAAACTTAGCCATAAGAGGGAGCTTTGTGAGTGATAAATTGCTGTCAACTGATGTGAGAGAAATGACGGCTCCCTAAACAAATTATGTTCTGCTGGGGAAAATATAAAAGTCTAGTAAACGTATAGTGCCAAATAAGGTGTGGATAGGGTGGCATTTTTCTTTTTTAAAATAAGCATTCTGGAACCATTATTAAGCACACAAAGGAATGGCGCAGCTACCAATTTAATTTTGACATCCAAAACATCTTATAACTTAAATAGCCCACCAACTTCATTGTACTAGCAGAAAAGCACTCGTATGAATAGGAGGCCTACAATCACGTGTCCAATCCAATCAAAGTACATGTAGTGAAAAAGGCTTAATTCCATAACATTCAATGTTATAGTAATAACTTTCAATAATAACATTCATAAAATGGATATACACTTTGTACTTAGGAGGGTGCATAAAAATATATTTAAATCAAGTAGTAATGTATGTATACAATAAAAACAAGTATATAAATATATGTAAATGGCAGCTGTAAAAATAAAATAACAACTAATGGTCAAAATTAATATTGGAATAAACAAGCTAAAACAATACAACAATATTATAAGATAAATAAATAAATATGATAAATCAACATTGCACTGGTAGCACTAGAGACTGTAATAAGTCAGTCAACGATTGATTTTTTGTGGCTTGGTTCAAATACTTGGAGGATGGGATGAATGATTTAAGGGCATACTGGCATTCTGCACCTCTTCCAGAGGGGAGAAGGTCGTACTGGTTGTACATGGGTGGGGTCAGATAAGAATTTCTTTGCCATTTGCAGTGTTCTTGACTTGTATAATTGCTTCAGACTGGTATCAGGTATACAGCACCCAGCTATCTTGCAAGAAATCCTGTTTAATTTATCTCTTTTTTTACTGTGTTCCCTAACAATTCACACCATCAATTTATTATATGTTTATAATAATACCATCAGTTTATTATATGTTTATAATAACACCATCAGTTTGTTAAATATTTTATGCTGTTTCAATGGATTTTGGCCATCTGGAGCAAAAGAAATGTTCGATAAATCAGGACAAATAATCTATTATAAACACAGAGATTCATAAAAGTATTTACACATGTATAAGAAAAAATAGTGAGAATATGTTAACACAAATTCATTACATATGTGGTTTATTCCATGTGACCAGTGCTGCCACCATTGGCAAGGTTCTTCACTATTACTCTACGGAGATACCAACAGTTCCATCTCCGGGGGCTCAAGACTGACACATAACCAGTGACGTGTTCTACGACTGACACATAACCAGTGACGTGTTCTACGACACAGAAAGGATACCGACTAGGCTGTCCTGGAACAGTTGTGTTTTTCTTCAGTCTTCCCGCCATCACTGGCTGTCCAACCACGTAGCCTGGTCGCCCACTTCTTTTGAAGATGTCTTTGTCACCACTCTGAAGAACAACAGAAAGGATCAGTTAAATACCATTAGTACGTTCAGTTTTGGGAGATGCTTGCAAATAAAAAAACATATTTGGAAGGAGTTTATTAATTGTAATTAAAATATTGCCTCTTTAGAAAAGAGCTTGTGTTTTTAGACAAGTATAATACACTGCTAACCAAAAATCACCAACTTAAACCGATCTATCCACTTTTTTGTATACTGGGGTTATAAATAAAACAATCTAGTCAATGATTACTGGTATGTCAACTGAATCAGCTTATTTATGACATTGGATAGGAGAATACAGGTTACTTTCAATTGAATAAGCTTTTATGATATTAGGCAGGAGAATACAGGTTACCTTCTGTAACACCTGTTTGTGTTTACCAAGTCCTCTGAATAACACCTTTATATTTAATTCCTCTCTTGTTTTAACTATTCCAAAATGTTTGTATTGACCATACTACATCATTCCAAGGACAAACATGGCACTTATGCTGAAATGATATAGTAGTGTATGGTAGTGGCCCAATTAACATTACAAAATGCACTCACATGCACAGTTGTCATCCATCCCATGTACAGAAACACTCAAAGCAGATGAAACTTTGCAGCAAAAGTACCCTAAATGACACCATCTGTTTTCTACTTCAGATGGCGTACTACGATGACAATAAGTGTTTAACACAGAAAAGAGGTGTTAGTGATATACACTATATGTAGAAAATTAATATTGTAAAAAGACTAAGTGAAACAACACATGTATCTGTTAAAATAATGAATACAAACCTTGTAAATATGTGATTTTGAACTTCTGCGTGACTGACTGTATCTCGTCTGGGAAGTCGGTTAGTGTTACCTTCACGTATGCTTTCTCCAATCCTGATTTGCCCCCGTGCTTGATGAAGTATTCCACCTAGATTTAACAAGAACATTTATGATCCTGTACTAACACCATATTTTGTCACTTGACTGCAGGTTTTGTAGATTTATCAATATTTTTGTTATAATGAATTTTTTTTAATTTACATACAATGGATTCTCAGATAAACAAAGAACAAATATTGCAACTATGGAGATCCTCTAGCCACCCCCTCATAAAACATAAAAGCAGGATAACATGACCTTCTGGATTATTTTGTAGATGCAATAATGTGTATACATACTTACACAGAACAGGTTGACTACTATGGTAGTTTACTGCTCTGAACGTAATAATGCATTCTGAATAAATTAATTGGGAAATATGTTAATGGCATCTCAGATGTGTAACCCTAATTCTCACCTCAGACCTAACCCTAATTCTAACCCTCACCTTACCTCCTAATCCAAATTTGTTTGTTACCGATACATCTCACAATTTTATTACATTTATGGAATTTGTTGCCACTGTCCACATGTTCAGTTGACCACTGGGCAGTTGGCAACTGTCTGTACCACAAGAGAACACTTATGTGCAGGCACACCACCCCTGCCCATAAACTCTCATGTAACTACAATGCTCAACATGTTTCACCAATTAGCGTTTCCCTTGGAAACTACTAACAAATGCTGTGTTTAACTCCAAGTCACCGATATATCTCACAAGTTGTATCCCTCATATAAGCTCCAGCATCAACGTGCTATTTAACTAACACTGCATGATTAATTACACCAATATCAAAGTCAGGCAGGCAAATTAGCTGTGTGTTTCAAAGGGGTTAGAAGCAATCAAACCCAACTTACCTCAGTGACTACAGACCTGCACCGAGCAGACCCCTTGCCAAACGCGTCATACTGTGGTTTTGGCGACATTGTTCCATTGGTTACATTACAATTCACCTCCAGGCTGTTCTCATCGAAGCATGTAACGCTGAACAAGTCAACCTCGATCACACTACTGCTGTTGTAGAGACTCAAGGGAGTTGCTGGTGCTAAAAGGAAACACATTTGTTAACATCCTGTAAAATAAATACAGTTAAAATAACCAAGATAATTAGACAGAGCAATGCATACATTACTAAAAAAGTCTTATAAAGGAATACGTTCCTAATCCGTAGTTTAGATGGGGATTCTTTTTATGGAAAAGAAATCTGTAATTAATTATGTCAACTTGTTCCTTTATTACAGGCTGATGCAATGAACAAAATAACCCTTCAAATATAGTAGTTAAAATTAATACGATAAGTTTGGTACTACTGCAGAATGTGAATGTTCATTGTTCATAAATGTTCGATTCCTGTTAAGCATTTTAATGTTACCAGTAAAGCATTAACATACACTTAGTTGATAGACATGCTGCACAAATAAAATGATACACATTTTAATAACACTTGGTTTAATTACATCTGTTGTGAAGGAAATATACCAAGGTACTTTGGTAATATTCGTCTTCCATTGCCATTGCCTGTCAGCGTCAGCCCGATGTAGGAGTCGTCATCAGTTGGCTTGGTCTCGCATGTATTCTTCTTTCAGCCCTCACAACTCCAAGTCCTTCTTCCTACTGTGTTTCCATCTCCTTGCTGGTCTCCCTCTCCCTACTCCCAGGGACTGGCAAATCTGCTGTGTCCTCAGGTAGTGTTCTGCCTGTTTTATTGACGTCACCACATCTCCAAAGACTAACATTTCTCATCTTCTCTTCAACGCCAGCCAACTGTCACACCTCCTCATTTGTTTCTCGTCCTTGTGCAAGATGTTCATCACCCATCTGATCATCCTCACCTCAGTTTGCATGAGGAGGAACTCTTTTCTTCTGTGTCATATGCTCAACTGTTATGTCGTTTAGGCTAAATGAACGCCATCAGTACTTACCTGCAACAGTTGTTGTCACTGGAGCACCTGTCGTTGCAGAGCTCGCAGTGGTGACTGGACCGCTGGTGGTTGTAGATTGTGTGGTGTTGGACACTGTGTAATTGGTCAACACCGCGGGACTCTGGAACAATTTGTTAAGTCAACTTAGTCAACCGCTCCACCATAATCCTTCTAAATGTTTCATACACACCCTCTGTCGTATATAATAGCCAATATTGGCTCCTTACAACGTACCCCATTCAGAGTTAGTAAAAGGTTGTAGTTGTGTTTTGTATTTGTTCATGGTAGGGTAAATATACACATAACATATGTGGTGATATTGTATATTTATATAGCGTCTCTATCCCAAGTAATATGAGCTCAAATGTGCAAAAGCAACAATTGTTTAGGAATAAACCATGACAGTATCCGAAACACTGTCAGAGCAAGAAACCACCAACGATTTGGGGTGCGAATTCCATTTCAAACAAACATGTTTAGTTTGTTATGAAAAATACAATGAGTTCATCTTTATTATAAAACAGTGATTCTCTGTTTGTTGTTCATCCCATGTCTCCATCAGTTTTGCATCAAGCATAAATGTTTCTGCCAGCATATTTATTTGGGGCAGTGGAGACGGGACCTCAGGGCTACAAATTTCAAAGGTTTATGGCCGTGGCTGCCTTTCCCCCAAACATAAATATTGAAAGCTCTTCACACCTGTCCTATTACTTACTATTATCAGCTTGAAACCCCTGAAGTAGAGATTGGCGTCAATGAATGGGTTACTGGTGCATCCGGTCTTCAAATTCACTTCACGCTCACACTCGAACTCCTGGTTGTACAAAAATGCTGCAAACACATAAAAACATGGCTAAAATCAAACCTTGAAGTATTCAAGTTTGCCAGGGATTTAGGTAAAATAAATATAATTTATTCTATGTGATATGATTCTAAGAAACCACATGGAAACTGGACGTCTTGCGGCTCCATGCTAAACTTGCATGGGATCTATTGGTCCAGCCATTAAAATCACTCAGCATGTGTGAGGAGTGCACATGTCCAGCATGTGTCCAGCGTGTGGTGACATGTCCAAACCTCCACAAATCACATATGGGTCAAATAGTAAACCAGAATATGATGGATGACATATTCCACCGGTTCCAGCGGTGGAAGATCCAGTTGTGTGGACAACGGTGGCAAGTACAGCTCAGTACGAGCTACTGCTCAGTGCAGTAAAGCGAATAAAGAACCAGCAGAAAGCCATGGCGAACCACCAAGGTAAAGTCTTGACCAAAACAGCCAAAGAAGTGCTACAAATATCCCTGTGTAACTTGTGTAACTAGGGTCGCTGTTGCTCAATACCAGGTGTGTCAGTACCAGGTGTGTCAGTACCAGGTATGTCAGTACCAGGTATGTCAGTACCAGGTATGTCAGTACAGGCAGTAGTTTCTCTGGTTGATTCCTTTGCAAAACTCTGAATATAAACTAAGCCAATAGAATCTTTCACAAGGAGTGTAGTTCGCCTCCAGTCATGTGATAATTTTGTGTGATTTCAGCCACACACGGCTTGCGTCACATGTAATGTTTGGGATGCAGAAGCAAATACTAGAAAACACAAAACTGTTCAACTGCTTGTGTGACTGGGTGGACGGGTCATTAAACTGGAACTCCCAGAAATTATTTATCCATCTTCAAATTGGGCGGGTATTTGCTGTTCTCATGGCGGATTATGTCACAAATGGTGAAGGTAACAGCCTATTTGACTCGGCCAAATTCCACATTTGGCATAGGAGACTGGCCAGGGCTAGTTTGTGTAGCAAACAGACGTGGCTTGCGACGATGGTTACAGACTACAAATGACCATGCGGTTTGGAGGACTGTCATCGCCAATGCCTGTGACAGACACAGCACATAAAAGAAGAGATTAATAATAACGTTTATTTTGTATAGTGCCACATCCAGAGAATTCATAGTTCTTAACATAAGACACATATAGGAAAATAAGACAAATTTTACTAAATAAATACACAAACTATCCGGTAATGATGAAATAACAAGTTAAAATGCAAAATAAATACATAAAAGAAGTTGATTCAGTTGTAAAACATATAAATAAATAAATTAAGACTAATAAAATTTGAATAAAATTATTACAACAGGAACTACGAGACACTGTGTCTGGCACTGGTCCTACCTGCGGGATTGTTGTCGGCACACTTAGAGGTGCCAAGAGGAGCAGGCAGTCCAAGCACTCCCTGGACCTCCCCCCTGTACACTGTCAGGATGGGGTCCCCACTCTGGATCCAAGATCAACAGCAATCTCAAGTCTAGACAAACTAGCTTCCAGCTCAATAAATTATACCTCTCTGGTAGGTAGCCACCTCATATGACAATTTATGATTATGTATGTCATTTTATGTATTTAACTTCAGTTGCGGTGGCGTCTGTGACACTGTTTAGTCCTTAGCCTTTTCCCTGCGAGAAGGATCAATTTACTGCGACATAAGTTACAAGACTGCATATGCAAAAGTACATACTAGAATAACTCTTTTGTATGTAAATATTGTCGTTTTCAAGAGTGCAGAAGATCCAGAAACACAACCCACCCGATAGAAGTCACCGTGAAATTGCGGTGTCGATTCCTCATAGTTGTACGAGTAGCCACCATATGTTGCGCGGAACTTGTCAAAGTCTGCCTCTTTGACAACCGTTTGTGGCACCTTGAAGAAGTTTCTTTCTTGGACTGCGCCAACAGATGTCAATGTTTATTATTCAATGATTACAAAATAAATAAATTGGTAGTATTAATATTATTAGTATTCTGTATGATAAACACACAATTTCTGTGAGAACATATTGTAATATCTTTTTATTCTTGAAAACATCCCAGATACTTGTGTACTCACAGTTGTCAATGTGGATGCATAACCAGCTTCCTCTGCTGGACTTTGCATATGGAGTGTTATCAAAGAAGACGAGCGATTCTTTCACACACATCTGGCTATCACTTCTGCAACAGAAAACACAAATATATTTAACGATTTCTTGGACAAACTGGACCAATGTTACTTTTCAGTACAGTCGCTAAGTATGGTTTAGCAGACAGACCAGTTACCAGTTAAAATTCATCAATGTGTATAGGCTAGAAACATTTGGGTTGGGTGGGATTCAACTTCAATTTTTTGCTATTTCAGGCTTGGTCTGTTTTCAGTATTCATAAGAATGTCAATCAAATACATTTGTTAGATTTCAAATGCAAATGATTTGTGGTTTGGTCACATTAAATATTGTGGAAGTGTTCCCTAAGATATCATAAATTTATAGATAATCACTGGCGTAAATAAGGTTTTATCTGGGCAATTTTGTTATTGCCAGTGCAGAGTCAAGCAACTCGGCTAGAACATTTATCCAGACCAGTGGGGAAAACTGAGGATGATACCACAGAGGTTGCAATCTTCAAAACAGTTTTACCACTGGTGATTGCCTTTATTCGCTAAATATGGCCAAGTAACAATAAAGTGGCTACCAAGTCCTTACATAATAATACTGTTTTTGATAATACACACCAGTATGTTGGTACTACCTGTATACTGGTATACACATTGATGTACTGTATTTCTCCACAACATGGTTGACATCAGTCACAAAAAAAACAGTTTATAGGACTTACTTGGAACACATAAAATATGTGACGGTAGGCTGCCAGACTTATTGCAATTAACTTCCAGCAATGCACAATTTGACTATAATTTCATACTTGCTTAATGTTCAAGATTTAAGTCAAAGCAGAAGTAGAACTGATTATGAACACATAGATTTTGAAAATTAGTTTTTGATCATCGGACTTGTAAGCGATTGTCTTACAGACCAATGAAAACCATTTAAAAACATACATGTAATTATATATATATATATATATATATATATATATATATATAAAATATATATATATATATTTATATATACCCCGGGGTACATGTATTTTTTTGTTATGTGTAAGTATACTATATGCTTATATATGTATAATATATATATATATATACATATATATATATATAACATATAATATACTTACACATTTGAGATGCCAAAATAGGTGTTTTAATTTAACATACATTACCACGTAATGTAATCACTTTATTTTGTATGGTTTCCCAAAACAGTTTGTTTCAATGTTTTGGGCAGGGTAAAATGTTATCCTGCATAAAAATCTGACATGAAATCACATAATGATATGATGTGCAAATACTTGCATTGTCTGTTCATCGATGCACAGACTGAAAGCTTTCCTGTCGTCATCGTCACAGTCCTTGTCACAACAGCAGTTGACGTCGCACTCGTTCCCTGTCAGGTCACATGTACACAACGGCAAACCTGCAATCATTAAAAACAAGCAATCAAACTGTGATCGATTAAGACTGTAATGAGTTTAAAGAAGCCATTTTTATGTACTTTATTTATCTAAAAAAAATTTTTTTTTATTAATTTTATTTTAGTGATTATGAGTTTAAAGTTTAAATAGGGTTGTATTTTAGGTGCCTTTGAGCAGACATTATATTTGGATACATGGCCCAATATAAAATAAAGTTATTATTATTAATTAATCTATTTTTCCACATATATATATATATATATATATATATATATATATATATATATATATATATATATATATATATATATATATATATACACTTATAATAGCCATGGAAACAGTAAGGTGATTTCTATCATTGTCAGTGACATAAATAATTATCATTTCAATTGACCAAAGCAGAGCTAGCACTCAACAAACTGTTGGTGTCTCATTGTTGAACTGGATCTCAAATATGTTTCTGTCGCAACTTTGACCTACCATGTCCTTTGTAATTAATTTCAGTCATTCTAGCTGATCTGCTAGAGGCTCTGTAATTGCCAGAACGAGTGCTGGAACAGGCTGGAATGGACTTAAAACATATACAGCTCTGTATGTGCTTCAAGTGAAATTTATAGTTTGCGTATCGTTGAATAGTGGCATAATGTGAGTCATCTGCAGTGTTAGTATGAA
This sequence comes from Ridgeia piscesae, assembly GCA_025642075.2. Classification (NCBI taxonomy): domain Eukaryota; kingdom Metazoa; phylum Annelida; class Polychaeta; order Sabellida; family Siboglinidae; genus Ridgeia; species Ridgeia piscesae. The sequence goes on along the minus strand of JAODUO010001216.1, from coordinate 66,421 downwards.
CACATAATATATAGAATAAGGTATTTTTTATATATTTATGAGCGACAGAACAATGCTGTTCAATAGTGTGGAATGGTGATAACAAAGCCAATTCTTCCCCCCTGTTCTGATGCTTACACACACACACCCCTCTTCCATTATCATCACTAATAAATGTTTGACTCATTCCATATATTATGTTGTCATACTGTCGGATGAGTAATTCATGAGTTACATTAAACCACTATTCAATGATAAATTTCACATAAAGCACATAGATATGTTTTAATGTCCACTCTAGCTGATTGCCATGGCCGTGGGTCTAGACATTTTACTTTAGACACTAATGTTTAGTTTGGGTTATACCTATATTATTAGAATGAAATCCCACTCTCACTGACTGAGCCTGATTGCTATGAACCAGCTAGGGCTAGGTTCATCTGCTCCATCATCAGCAGCTTCTGCTCAAACAATCACTGATAATAAAAGTTGTATCGACAACTGTTTTTTTATCCATTTCTCTGCGCAGGATTGGTTTTTTTCTTTGTATATAATACAGACATAAGACAATATGGAATCGCACAGTATCTTCTGAGACACTAGAAATGCCATAGGGTAGGAGCGAGGCCCATGGCCATGGAATATCCTGGCCATGCACTGATACCTGTGATAGGGAGGTCAGAGGTCAGGGGTCCAGGTTTGGTGGCCGTAGTTTATTATCACACAACATACCTGTTCATTTATAATTTTTCTAATGTTGTTATAATGTCAGTCTATGATTCTGAGCTGATAGCTGTTTTTGTTGTGGTGCTTGAGAGCGGTTAATGATTTTTTCCTCTCGATGTCATAAATTGGTTTTCATTGTTTATGTCTGCGGCCATGTTGGATCACGCTGACAGGCCCCATCTTTCAAAATTATTTGCGAGATTATGTTCATGAGTACAGCCATTTTGAAAAGTAACAAACAAAAAAGATAGAAAAATTTATCTGATCGTACAAATATCATGGTAATCCGTCGATAAAAAGTTGTAGTAATTAGTCAGTTACGTTTAACAATGTTTTGTGACTATTTATTTAGGTGGATTCAATGGGATTCATATGAAGAAGTGTAAAGAATTGTGTGGACGATAATATGATTACAGTGATGGCTTACTAATTGATAGCACAAACATGCACAAAGTCCATTTATGGAGCCCCTGTCTCAAAAGATATTGCCATTTTGCCTTGTTCCCTGTGCGCGCAATGCATTGTGGTATACAAAGCATTCTGATATCGATGTAATTGATAGCGGGTGTCTGATTAATACTATTATTAATAGTTAGCAAGTATTTATGCTTACACATGTAACTGTGTAAACTAATTAATTATTGCCATGTTTAATGTAGCTAATTTATATTAGTTTGTTTATTGGTATTATGTTCCTTTTTTAGCATACAGTTCGTTCTGTTGTGTGTTGGTTAGGCTACATTCAATTAACTAATTATTACAATTGATTATAATTTATAATTATGTTTATAAAATTTTATTAAACACAACTTTTGTATGTTGTTACTGGAGTATTGTTTGATGACAATTTTACATAAATTAGTATTTAGTTTTGAGATGTAATTTGTACAACATTGTTGAAAATTGATGATACATTATATTAATTAATTAAAAATTAGGTATATATTGGTCTACATAATAGTTTACAACAACATCAGTATAATTGAAAAAATAATTTTCGTGTGATTTAGGTACAAAATTAAATGGGAGAATGTTCAGAATTTTTTTTACAATTTAAAATAAATTGTAGTTTCATTAATATTTAATAAATGTACTTGAAGGCTGCACCATTGCATTTTATTTAATTACTATTATCAGAAGAAAAAATAAAGCAATTCTAAAGAGTTATTGGCAATTAATCAAATCAATTTAATCAAATTGCAGTTTCCTTAATATTTCATCTACATACATGAAACAAGCACAGTCGGACTTCAATTAGTAATTATGAACAGGGAAAACAATTAAATGTGTGTGGTTTATAAGCAAAATTACACATATTAGCAAACTGTCAGAAAATGTCATGAAATTTATAACTTTGCACATCTGTAGTTTGGTTAACATATTCACTTAAAGATACGAAACAACTACCATTATAGTTCTTATAGTGACTACTATCAGGGAATAAATATTTTATCTTCTAAAGAAAATTTTACTCCGACGACCCCGCTATATCCCGGCCCCGCATCACTGGTATCTGTGATGCGGGGCCGGGATATATTTATATTCACAACTCGGACAAGTCTGTACATGGCCTATGGATTATCTGTCACAAAAATCATGGGACTGATGTATATTTGCATTTTACCTGTATTCGACTTAATAGGTGAAGAAGTTGTGCTAGTTTGTGCTTCAGACGTCATAACCAACAACGATATGACAACAACAACATATAAACTTAGCCCAAACACCGGCCATCTCGTATATACCGCCATGTTGTTTATGGTGCGCGGTCTATGGTAACTTACTAAAATAGTAACCTTGGAAAGGGATTACGGAACAGCTTTATACTTTTATAATGTTTACAAATCGACGGAGTTTCCATACACTAGTAATTTTATAACTTCGAAATGATTTAGCATTGTGAAAGTGTGCAATTAATTTTAACAGAGAGAAGATAATACTATACTATCCGAATAATTCGAACCAACCTAAATATTGCCGTTTTAACTGTATATGTGCCTATATATGACGCTGAATTCAGTGCAAATTTCCATCTCCCACGAGTATTACAAAGTTATTTCCCCGAGTAAAAACGCATTGGAACAGATTTCCCGGTAACACATTCGTCCCCAACAATTTAGGTGGGTTCAAATGTGAAAGGTTGTATATCGACCTGAAAACTACACCCTATAACTCCAGGAACGTACAGTTCTCCCACAGACAACATAAATCCACCTCGCCCATATAAATCCTCTCCCATCCCAAACTCAATCCATTCTGCATGAGACTGAACACACACGCACCACCGACCAATATAATCAGACTGCGCTCGCATGTGCTCGTTTTGCTAAAAATTATTTGCAATTCTGCTAGGGCCATGTATCCAACCTGCCCGCCCGTCGTTTCAGATTGTATATTCCGTTTATTATGTACCTTTTGTGCATTTTATATTAACATTAACCAACATTTAGTCTTAATACATTCATTTTAACTTTAAGGTTATAGGTAAAGTTATAGAATGTTCAAATAAAATAATTCAGATCCGTGTTAATAACAGGCTAATTGGAGTGTGCTAATAAAAAGCAATCAAGTATATGTCACGTGCACAAATAAAGTCGTCTGCCGCGGCAAACAAAGACCAAAATAGAAACTGCCATTTTGAAGTCGTGTGGATTGGTGTGCTTAAAGGTGACATTATTTCTCCAACAGGCACCGTTGTAAAACCACACCTTTATATTGAAATACTTCTGGTTAAATAAGTAGTTGAAGTGTCATATGGTGTACTGGGCGACGTTGCAACGTAAGTACTTTCGTTTTGTGACCTTTCTGCCGGTTGTTAAATCAATGTTGTTGGTTTCCCACATGTGTTTGACACCTGCCTGGGCCTTGCCTGCGACCTGATTCAGCGCGAAAGTAATTAAATAGTGACACAGGATACCCATCGGCCTCGATCATTACGCTATTACCTGTGTGTACAGACATGTGAAGAATGTGTCAACATATAGGCCTATGCTGGTTATACTTATAGTCTAGACGTTAATCATAAAATGACTTATACTAGTTTTAAGTTTAGTTATACGTACCTGACGAGCCGTAGGCGTTGAACGCGGACTACGGTAGATGGACACCTTTTGTACTCAAGATAAGTCAAAGACTTCCCTGTCCGTATGCCATCGGGAGTTTGTAGACGGCAGTTTTGTTAAATGAAAACAGAACTTTCAAGGGAAGTCTGGACTGACAGTTGTGTCAGTGTTATTTAATGGTTTTTACCTTATAAAATAAATACTTAACAGGCCTAAATAATTAGGTCCTTTTCAACATTTTTTATAGCCTTTTTCATGTGTACATCACTCAGGTACAAAGAGGTCAGATTTGTTAAAATTGTCACAGCTATGCAGAGCGTTGACGTTTGTTTCTCTTTGAAAGATGATAGAGTGGCTGACGTTAACGCTTTGCCAATGATCTGCATGCTTCCATCTTGTATCACATTCGGTCTGTAACAAACCTGTGCTCCTGTGAATTTGAAAATTCTTGTTACTATTCATGATTGTATTTGTGATGTATTTTTCTTTCTAGCCTCACAACACAAAAACTTAGAAGATGCCTGCCTCTGAACTGGGCTGGTCTACTCCACCAAAGGCACCATTCTTTGTTGATATCTACAAGACCAAAAGGAAAGCACCATCTGACCAATCCTCAGAACAACAGTTGAATCTCTTTGCATGTACTCAGGTAATCTAGCTCTACTCAGCTATGTTAAGTACATGTAAATCTGTGTAACTGTGAATGTATTGAACATATGTGTTTAATTCCAGTTCTTCTATTAATTTTGATCATTTAGACCAGATGGAACTGATGAAAGAACGAACAGTAGAGATCAGTCTAATTCGGATAATCCGATATGGATAAATTCCTTTTTTGTGAACATCAGTGTGTAAGTAAACTAATAATTTATGGTGCAATCCATCAACTTAATTATTTATTGGAGAATTTGGATAAATATTAATGTCACATGGCACACGGCTATACACCAACCCATTGTTTTAGTTTAACTGAGCGTTACATGGATTTGTAGCAACTGTTGAGCAGGTCCATGGCATGGCAACAAAAAATTAAATTGAACAATTTGCTAAATTAGATGAGTTAATATGATATTTTATGAGGATATTTAAATGTACAAAAAGGTGAGTTTGGTGTCACATCGTGAATTTAAGAAATGCCATTGGGTAGTTCATTATTTGAACATATTCATGTAATGTCTCTAACAATCAGTTATTTGACATAGCAAGTTATTAGCAACAGGACTTATAGGTGAAAAATAACAAATTTGGTTTATATAATTGAATATATAATAATAATTCTAATTCCATGCAATGATTTTTCCAAAATTATCAAGAATTCTACAAACTGTCCGAGTTATATCCTAAGTTTAGCAATATGGTGATAACTGCCATTAAACAACAGTGGACAAATTGTAATGTACATTTTGGTAAAGTCCGTCAAACATGCTATTAAAATTGTTGTAGTAGTTTTCATTAAATTTAAGAAAAAGGGATCACATTGTATACGTTAATGTGTGTCTAATAAAAAAAAGTAGTGTTAAGTTTGAAGGGATTTTTGCACACACAAAATCAGTCAAATATTTCTGTCCTTTTTGTGTAATGTCAGTGACATTTCTTTAAACACCCCTCTACAAACACTAGCAGCATTTAGACAATAATGTTTGTTATCAAATACCAACTGATCATAAATCTGGAATTTCACTCGAATACGAATATTGAATATTCAGGGGCTTCGAATTGTATTAGAATATTGAACACTGTCGAGATGACTTGATGGGACGTGGCATCATCCTATGGCAATGGGCACAAGTACGAGCCGGAGTTGTTGGGATCGTGGCCATACGCATTGATCTTTTTGTTTACTTTCTGACCTAACCATGTATACACACATTAAGTTAAAAAATAATTTAAATTACTTTAATTTCTAAAGAATAAACTTTACAAAACAAACTTGCACAAAACTTGACATGATCTGCTGTGGCTACGTGTAGCTCACCGATTACTGTAACATCGGTAATTTATTGTAGGTGTCGTTACATAAATGACCTTCACAAATTTTTGTGTTATCCTAAACTAAATGTAAACTTACCATAAACCATAACCTTTAAACCTTAACAAAAGACCCCGTGACACAATACCAAGGTTACGGTAATCATACAGCCGTGGGTAACCGCCACCGATGACACCGAGTTGCAGGCGAGTTTTGCATGTGTTTGTTTTGTGAAGTTTGTTTATGTAATGTTGGTGTTTTTATGTTGTAACCTTGTGTGTTTATATGTATATAAGATATGTGAGGAGTAGTTTGGCGGTTGTATGTTGTAATTTTTGTAGTTACGTTAGAAAGTAAAATGTCACCCAGGACAGACTTTGTGGCAGACGACATGAAATAAAATATTCGAATGATAATCGTTTATACAGCTGCACATTTTTTATATAAAATAGCGGAAAGAGGCTCGAATAGTTGACATTTCGAATATCAATCAAATTTTGTCCCAACCTTAATTGATCCTAGCTTACTACCGACAACATTTGAATCATTCCAAATAATATCTTACGGAAATTGTTTTGCATAACTGTGATCAACATATAACCTCAGTCACAGTGGAGTTGCTGGTTTTTTATATTGTAAATGGGACTGTATGTGTTCTAATGTTAGGATGAAGATGTGCCGGCAGCTAAGAGGAAGTGTTCATGGACTTGGGGTGGCAGAAACGAGTCACAGTTGCAGTCAGCAATGGAGATAAACCACAACAACATGCACTGTCATGAGGACATACTGAGGCAGCAAGACAGGCACTTGCAGGTAAACAAATTAATAGGTTTTCTGGAATGCCGTCTGTTACAACAAGATAAAATTTCATTTTAATTATACTGCTCAACAAAAGAAATTTATAAGTGTCTCAAATGGGTAATATTAAAAACAAAAATACTATGTGGGGATCACACCCCAACAAATTTGGTATCGTGGGATGCAGTGATTATTTTTTAAATGCTGCTTAAACACCATTATCTGTACTCCCAGAATGTACCGGAGGGTTCTGGTCCCAAAAGTTATACTTTGTGGTTTGGTCACTAGGAATAAAACAGTCAGGATGGAATCTGAAATCAAATCATTGATATCATTACATAAATAATGAGCGGGTCCACCACCTGCAGCAATGCACACCTCAACAAAAAGATCGATGCGTATGACCACAATGCCGACAACTAATTGACATGGGATGATGCCGCCGTGCAGGTCCAGGCAAGACATCTCAACAGTGTTCAATATTCTAATCGAATTCGAAGCCATTGAATATTCGATTCATATTAAAAATCTTGAGGATATTCGATTCGTGCGATATTCCCGATTCATCCCATCCTTAATCTGGGATGCGCTAATTGCTCACCCCTGTGGCATCAGCTTGTTTCATAGACATGACGACATTAATTGTACTGGAAGTGAAGTTGAAGATTAACTCACACAGAAGTGGATAGCGTGAAGTTTGAGCTGTCATTAAGACTGAATATTATAAGAATTTATTGTACATAAGAATTTCCATTTTTTACAGAGTTGGTGTTGTGGGGGGGCATCAGCCGGGTCGCAGGTTGTGCGAGTGCCATCGCCCTGGCCGGCTGGCAATGTTCCCGCACCTCCAGTGGCAGCCGGCTCCACGGTGCCAGAAGGCTCAATGGTATGTCTTTGAGTCTGACTGTTCTTTCTGTGTATACTTTAATTTGGCACAGGGCTCTGTTTGGTTTAGTGGAAGTGTTGCACTCCGTCTGGAAGGTGTTTACGTGATCTTAATAGAAACCCGAGTTTATGTGGCAACAGTAGTTTTATGCAAGATTACATTTGTGCCAGTCCAAAATGTTGTGATAGACACGTGCATGTTGACTTATATACAAGCCAGTCAAAACGAATATTATAACTTGAAATAAACTAAACACATGTGGGACACTAATTTTCACATAATATTTTTAAAGATTTTTGAAGCCATTTTTGCTTTGTACATCTTCACCTGTCCACCATCTATCAGCTATATTTCTAACCATCCAAAACAGGCTTTATCAATCCAAATGATGGGTGGGTGGATCTCTATATAAAGCTATATATGTAATGTAAACAAATGTCAGCTGCATGGCAGGTAATTTATTGATGTTAGCCATGAAAGTATTTCATCTAAAAGTTTGGCATTTCTTAAAAAAATTACCACGATATAATACAGACTTGCTACAAGTTGCAAAATTTGTGTAGCGAATAAAGAAAAAATTATTATTCCTCACAAAACTTATACTTACTTATACTGCCGGACAGTAGATGATAGGTGATAAGCGTATATGTATATAGAATTTCAAAAACAATTTCAGGGCGACCATGTCATGGACTTGAATGGAGAAACATACAATGAGCAGGCTACCATGATTGCGGAAACAGAAGCCGCCTGTCTGTCAATGGACACTGACTATACCCCTGACCCAAGCCAGTACGACACCCGACCGGCAACCACTGATAATCCTCCGGTGTGCACCAAAACATGGGGCTACTGTGGGTAAGTTGGCTATGTTTTCCTCTCAAGGTACTTTTAGTGGTAAGTATATCATGCCAGTGATCAGTTAAGAGTTTAATTGGCATCTACCATAATAGGGGAAAATGAGGTTTAATTCAAAAGTGACCATTCTGTTGAACATTTCAGTATAACAGTCTGCTATTGCAGCCGTACAGATTTTGACATTTAAATACGACAGGCTGCTATTGCGGCGTTGATTTTATGCAGTCTTCCTTTGAGGCTGATGCCAAAGCATTGTAATACAGCTGTAGCGCTGATCATGGATAATTGCCCAGTAGATTTTTTTAAGATTTGTGCATTTTTTTTGTAATTGACTGCACAAATTTTGGATTTCAGTGTAATGGCCGACAACATTACTTATGTCATTGATGGTGACTTATTAAGTAACAACGTAAATGGATTGTTTTTAATTTTTTTATGATGTATGTTGTCAAATATAGTCGGTGATGATCGTAATTATACTTTGTAAACATTGCTGACGGACGCAAACCTGCAACTAACAGCGACAGCGTATTTGGTCATTATGCTAACTGTGAATGACATATTTCTCAGGTAGTTGGTTATGAAGTAAAATATATCCTAACTATGTTAGTTGTGTATATAACTTTCAGAATATGTATGATGTTCTTATTGATAAAAAGCATTGCAGCCAAAATCTTGAAGTGATGCAGTCAATTTTGATTTCAAAATCACTGGGAATGCAGTATTCAGTGATCACAGCATATTAGGGCTCTAATACTGATATACATAGAAGCACTGTGGACTTAATAGAAAATAAAAATCACTTCAGACAAGAGCAGTTTGTTTCTATGAAACCTTTCTTCTAAATGGCTGAATTTGTTTTATGCAGTTCAGTTAGTGTTAATGTGAGGGTGGCAAGACAAACATAGATGTGAGATAGAATATGCTAAACTGTGTCATGTGATGATCTACGATGTTGTGTTTCCTTTGTTTGACAGGTCTGGTAAGCCGAGCCCAACATCTGGCCGTGTGCGGTGCTATTGCAAGCCGTCATGGGAAGGCATGCTTGATATGAGGCCGTACATCTCAGATATTTACTGAAGATCTGATTATTACAGGCATATTATAATATATACAGTACAGTGTTTTATTAGAAACGTATCTGGTTTTATTGTTACTGCATTTGCCGACAGTTTTTAAATATATTGTTATATACATGGAATTGTGTGTGCTTTTATCGACCGACTGACTCACGGTACTGGTTTTTAAGTTTCCAGTTCAGAACCAAATGTTTGACATAATTCTTTGTAGATGTTGAAGATACTCAATCATACAATTGCAGCGAGTCTGATGTTGTGTGTTATCATAGATCGTGTGATATATGTAGAAGTTAATATACATTGTTATGGTATTTGGACTAGGAGCCTATTGCAGCAGTTTCGTTATGTATAATACTATAAATGCTTTATTTGTTGTGCCAGCAGCATAGTGTAGCCTTGTTTTACGGTCAGTGTTTTCAGTCAAAACTGCCAGTTGCATCTTGCTATATATTCTCAGCTAAATCAGTGTTAAACATGGCCGGTATAATATATTTTATTATGAATCCATCTCACATTATATTCTCATGCATCATCAGACGTAACCATTTACCATGAAATGATGTACATACATTTTATACAGAATGTTCAGAGTGTAACCAGACGGCCAATACCCTCATGATTGAATCACTGCCATTATTGCAACCCAGGCATACCATACCACTAGGCCAACTATAATAATGAATTGTGATATTATCATAGCACGCTTGCTAGATTTGCTACTCCGGTGCACTTGATTTTCTCGATAAATTAATGGCGATATTGTATTATGAATCCAGGTTAACAGACATGATTTAAAAAATTAATTTAGCTTCACTTGGTCACTTCCCACCATTTTTTTAACCATCCATGGAAGTCAGGGTCTGCTAGATACATTGGCAACCCTAATATAGCTAAATGTAGCTTCATTGGTTGCTGAGATAACATGTGGTACAACGACCTTTCAGAACAGGTCAAAAATTCATGATTAATTAAGAGTAGTTTTGGCAACGTCCTGGAAGTGGGCCAAAGTACACATGTCAGCGAAGGTATAGCTTGATACCACCACCAACACGATGGCATTAACCAGTGAAATTCTTTGCTATGATTCCTTTCGTTTTTTTATCCATTTTGTGGTCGTTGACCAATAACGTCTTATCTGTTCAGCATAATGTTGTGTTCTACATTTTTAATGTATCGTTTGACATGCCTTTTTATTAAGTCGCTAGTTCATACACTTGACACGCTGTGCGTGAAGCCTGGTTTGATTTATGAATATAAAAACCCATTAGCCTTCAGTTGCACAAATGGCGTGGGTGATTTTTGACTGTTTATGAGCATTGTTCTGTCCACCTGGTGGTGATATGACAAACCACTGGTAATACAAGAATATTGTACCAGTGTAACATAAATGTGTCTTGCAATAAACAATGATCTCTTATTCTGCAGACAAAAACCAATTGTGTTTATATACACAAGTATACAGGTGCATGATAGCTGTTGAATTGACATTCGATTTATTTATCAATAATTTACTGTAAGACTCACTGAACTGCTTACTTGCTTTAAAGCGACTTCTTTACATTATGTAAAACCAGCATATTTTTGTTTGTATATATATAATTGTAATTATCTATCAATTGTTGAACCATCTACTACAGTTTATACAATTTCAGACACAACGATAATGACAATTGAAAAATATTGCATGATAAACTTTCCATATAAATGTAAGGTAATTTGTTTCACTACAAAGAATCAGCTAGGTGTTTCTTTGTAACTGTCAGCTTTATCCCACTGCTGTTGTGAAATGTGGGGCACACCCAACAACAAAGTGTTCGTGGGTCGAGACATTTGCCGCCACAGTAAATGCCACTAACAGCTGCTAATTTATTTATTCATGCAAGTCGATCATTTGGCATTAACAAATCTAACAACATTCAAACTGCAATAACAATTATATTAAATTGACATGATATTTACCAGTACTTCCATAGCCTCCCCTTGGGCGTTTTCTATTTAAAATATAAACAGTCTAAACCAGCCAAGAAATAAGGTAAATACCAAAGATCCCAGAGAATGTTGCATTCTGTTATAATGATCATACATGGACTTAAATGTTGCGGTCCTTCACATAATGGAATGATAAGTATCTCTGAGATACACAACTTTGGTAACATTTTCAATAAATTAGGGAGTTTAATGATGAATGTTGTAATGAAACATGTCAACTTAGAGCTCACATTTATTAAATTATATGGAATTGTACGTACTGGATAAGTGGATTGGACATGGTACTGGAATAAAATATTCACGTAGACACAGTACTAAAAACAGTGTTCTTTGTATAATCGGCAACAGTCACAGACAGCTGCTGTGTTGTACAGTCAGTGTCATTGTTGATTTAATAATCTTTTTGTATTAACTCTTTCTTTGCTGATTTAGACTATTTTTTATTTTAAAAACACCCAAGAAGAGAAGTTATAATATTATTAGTAAATGTCATAAATAATAATCCGACCTGTGAAGAAAACACTTTTCTGCCAACTTTATTGAAAATGTGAATCTTCTATGTGCACTGTATAGGATAAATAGTGTCAGTGATGCCACGTCACTGAGCCAGCTAGGTTAACTAATGGCATATGCCAAGAGGCAAGAGCAGGTGATCAAAACTTAAGACCTGATTTAAATTGCCCGTAAAATTAATTGGCAACAACAGTTCTCTACCTTTGTTTCCATGTTTTTGTAAATAATAATTTGGACTGTTAGCCGCGAGGGCGGCCTTGCCCCAGATTAGGGTAGAGACGCTGGTTGGCTCTCAGGGCGGCACGTTTTAACTCGCCAGGTAGGTTCCGCAACGGCATGTTTCGACCAATGATTAACGAGCATGAATCCACGTGGACAGCCTCTGTTTACACGTGACAATATTTCCACGTAGTTCTGCTTGTGTTTATTGCACATGTGGTGAGCGGGAAATTTCAGTTCGTCGGCGGCAGAAATGTCTCCATATTTCAGTTAGTCGACGGCAGAAATGTCTGTAAGTTGCAACTGTCCGGATTTTAAAGATGCAGTCATTAAGGCAAATATATGCATCAACTCTTTTTTGTAGTTATAGGAGTTAGCCAGGTAGAGTAAAAAAATTGATCACTTGGGCATAACTAAACTAGTTTAAACTAAATTAAGTAACTGAGTATGAGAGATGATGTACTGACGTGCAGCAATGTAAAGTAGACCAACAGCAACTAATGTTCTAAAAAGAGCTGGCATAATAACTAAATGACAATGGCCAGCTGCCATCATCACAGTCGCAGTGAGACTGCTTGGTGTATTTTTGTCTCTAGCCTTGGGCTTCAGTTATGTAATTACTGTATAAGTGATATGTCATGTCACTGAATTGTTTATATACAAATTGAAATTGTGAGTAGCTACCCAGATAGCATGCTAATGTTACGTACATCAACGTTTGCATTTGGTTAGAACCGTTTGATTTTGCATGGTTACGGTTAAATCTCTAACGTTCCCAAAACATTAGTTTTTATTTGGCTAGAAACTGAAACCTAGATCTACGTTAAACAACAAGCAAACTAAAGTAAAAATCTTTCGCATTTAAACGTTAAACTAACGTTTCTGCTAACGTTAGATTAATGTTTGCATGATATCTGGGTACCCATCACCTATAAGCCATGGCCATGTAATTATAGTAATATGAAACAAAATAGTATGCTTAATCGGGAAAATGTGTTTAATTATGTAGTATTCAAGACTGTCCGTGTGTAATTTGTTGAATAAAATCAATTATATTACATTTGTACCAATTTTTTTCGTATTACTAATTCATGTATTACTTTTACATTGTTTTGTTATTTATGTACGTACACACATCATTCATTTGAAATGCAAAAATACTCACGACAGACATGTACATTAAATTTACCAAATGACACATACTTTCTCTTTAAAGTGGGTGTGCACAACTATTTCTATTATATATTTATTTCGAATTATAATATTTCTGTTCAGTTCATTGAGATAAAATGCGCAGAGCATGATCACACATTACAGACTGTAAACACGGAATTCGAAACAACTACGTCTAGGTTTACCAAAATAGTTACAAATACTTGTTTTCACCAGGTGTACAATATAAACACAAGCAGAACCACGTGGAAACATGGTCACGTGTACCGTGTAAACAGAGGCTTCCCAGATAGCATGAAAACGTTACAGTAACGTTTGCATTTGGTTAGACCCGTTTGATTTTGGTTACCGTTAAATTTCTAATGTTCCCGAAACATTAGTTTTCGGTTGCTTTTTGTTTGGTTAGAAAGTAAACGTAGATCTACGTTAAATAAACGAGCAAAATAACGCAAAAAAGGTTCACATGTAAACGTTAAACCAACGTTTCTGCTAACGTTAAATGAACGTTAGATTAACGTTTCCATGCTATCTGGGTTTCCACGTGGACACATGCTCGTTACTAATTGGTTGAAAAATGCCCAGTTGCGGTAGCGGAACCTATACCTGGTGCGTCAAAACGTGCGGGCGGCCTTACCCCAGATTAGGGTAGAGACACTGATTGGCTCTCAGGCCAACTATGAAATAAAAATAACGATATACTTTTACAAGATAAGACAAGATTTTATCCTATGAAAAGTATTCAACATTGAACTTATATTAACACAAAAATAAGTAAAAATTCAAATTTACAGTTGTTTATAAAATAAGAATTACGACAGTATCCGTGAGGTGGCAGCATTGTTTAGCCCCACACAGATAACATACAAATTAAATAAGGATACCTATTCAAAATTAAACTTACATAGGTTTTATCAGTAAATCCGATGACTAAAACCGTCTGTTCTCAGGTCATAACAAGTTACTGTGTCTACAAATGACACAATTTAGCATTTGACTATGTCATGATTTGGACTAATTTTGACGCACTGCAATTAATCACCACTGGCTCAGCTTAATTAGTGTTTACTTTACTGGCTCAACGAAATTATATATCATTATATTTCATAATAAAATTTGAAACGGAAATGTGGTGCATAAATAAACAACATTTACTTTAAGATTTAATAAAATTTAACACGATTGCTATCCGAGAGTGAACTCCACATCGCTCTGCATTCTATGTTACACATATGCATCTGGCGGTAATTACTAGCGACATCCAGTAAAAACTTAAGCCAAGACAAGTGTTCAACTTGCGAACGTGTTCGACTGGCGGGTCATTGACTAAAAATAAAAATTTATATTAAAGAATGATTAGATAGCATGCAGTACATACCTCTCAAATCCTTCACTCTATTTTTGCAAATGCCTTCGTCCTCCAGAGTACTGGTATTTTGGTCGTTGAACATAATATCCCACCCAACGCCTTATCGTCTAGATGAAAAAATTACCTGCCAACGACAGCGGCTGGTTGGTGTTAAAACGATACCCTTGGCTGGACCATAAGTCCAATGATTAATCTGTTTTCCAAACAACCCCTCACCCAAGATGGCCATTAGCTGCACGAGTTTCCCGCGCTTTTGTAGATGCTTTGTTCCTGTTTAAGGATACCAGCAATATACCATACGTTTATTCACATGCGTGAAGAGAATTGAAGGAATATCAACATAAATAAACAAAAACATGCTTATAGTGAATACTGTGTTAAACTGGATGTTTTAAATGAAATGAGTGACTTTTTTACTATACTATTTTTTACTATCCGGTACAAAACTAGCCAACTTGGGTAGAACATAGTGTATAGGATGCATAGATATAAATAGAACTATAGGGGAAATATTAATGATCTAACTTTGTGATAGGATGTGACCTCATGTGATCGAATGCAATTATCAAAACACATAATATATAGCGCATGACTGCCTTTCCTGCTAAGGCGTGGTCGAGTAACTCCGCTAGTTTGTTAACTATAATATTGATTGTATAAAAATGTCATAGTAACGTTCTCGTAACATTATTGAAGCATTACGTTGCACGAACATGTTGCGAACATACCTACTATTAGCAGATGCACGTACTATGTAATTCATAGTCGATGGTATTTCCGTGTCTTGACCAAAATGATCGGGATATATAGAATACACTATTTACTAACTTGCGTTTTGTAGTAAAATGCACATTGTGTCAGAACGTTCTAATAATTCCACGAACATTCTTCAAACATTGACGTTGTGTCAGAACGTTCTAGTAATGTTCTCATAACATAATTGGCACGTGACGTTGCACCAAAATTATGCAAACTTTCCTTCATCTAACAGAAGCAGGTACTATTTTTACTCACATTTGAAGGCATGGCATATCCATATCTTGACCAAAATTACCGGGAATATATAAAATACACTGTTTACTTATTGTAGGAAAATATGCTTATCGTGTCAAAACATTCTAATAACGTCATCGTAACGTCTTTGAAGTATAACGTTCCACGAACGTTTTTCAAACATTGAGTCAGAACGTTCTAGTGACATTCTTGAAGCGTAACATTCCGCAAAAGTTCTGCTAAGGTTCTTATCATTGACATGTTTAAAAAAATACTATTTTATTTCCAATTACAGCCTTTCTATCTTATCACTGATTATGTAGAATACCTACTGACAACCACGAAACGTCATGTAACCCAAATATTTACATTATGCTAACATTACCAAAACATTATGTGTTTGCTGGATTCTTATACAATAGCGCATTTTGTTCATTGATCATGTCATTTTCATGTCAATAAAGCTATATCTAATATAAATTATGACAGTTGGCGTGACGTCTAAAATATATCTAATATATGTCGATTTGCCGACGTTATAGAGATGTCAAGAGAAACATGTCTAATATATGTCAATTAACTGGCATATGATATAGGTATCAACAGAAAGACGTATAATATACATTGCCAATAAGGTACTTGTCGTACATCATTTTCAAGTAAATAACGCTACGTCTAATATATGTAAAATTGTTGGCGTGATGTAGATGTCAATATGAAGATGTCTAATAGACGTAAATTAGCCGGCATAAGATAGATGTCAATAAAAAGATGTCTAATTGATATCATTTTGCTTGCGCTATATAAACGTCAATAGAAAGACGTCTAATAGACATCATATTTACTTCATTTATAGACGTCATCCAAATGACCAAAAAACGACCACTAATAGAGGTCTAAAAGACGTCGTGTGCCCACTGGGATTAACACCAAATAAATAGAAATTTGCAGTTGTTTATAAAATATAAATTACGGCAGGATTAACTGGTGTCCGTGAGGTGGCAGCATTGTATAGATCACGCGGATAAATATTCAAGTCACCAGACTTTCTTCTCGGCGTAGTTCCGCAGACGACCGACAGTCGGTTAAGCGAGACTAGGATACTGGTTAATCCTGCCGTAATTCCTGTTTAATGAACAATTGCAAATTTGTATTTCTATTTATTGTTAAGTTAATATAGTTTAATTTTGAAAAGTTTTTCTTATAATACTAATACAGCATTATTTGATGAAAAGGTATCCTTATTTAATTTGTTGAGGGGCTGAAAAGTGTTGCCACCTTACGGAATCTGGTTAATTGAGGAAGAAAACGCTAACAGGTAACAACGTAATGTTTCATCATTCGCTATGAGGCGCCACTGTTTGCTTACAACCACTCACATGTTTGGGTTTCGGTCACTGTTAATAATTATACACGTAGTAGTTAATATAACATAATTTCAAACGCCTTCACATTGCAAATCAACCATTGTATGTGAGCACGCACAGCTCCTAGCAGACCAATACTAAAGCAATACGATATGACCAGTAAATAACATAATAACATTATTATTGCGAAAGGTCGATATCATTAGCACAGTTTTGATTCTGGTCAACATTTTGTAAAACAATTGTCATAATTTGTAATAGAAAATGCGTGCGCGTGTGGTGCGCGTGCGCATGTGGTGCGCGTGTGGTGCGTGTGCGCGCGTGTGCGCGCGTGTGGTGCGTGTGCGCGCGTGTGGTGCGCGTGTGGTGCGCGTGCGCGTGTGGTGCGCGTGCGCGTGTGGTGCGCGTGCGCGTGTGGTGCGCGTGCGCGTGTGGTGCGCGTGCGCGTGTGGTGCGCGTGCGCGTGTGGTGCGCGTGTGGTGCGCGTGCGCGTGTGTGCGCGTGCGCGTGTGGTGCGCGTGCGCGTGTGGTGCGCGTGCGCGTGTGGTGCGCGTGCGCGTGGTGCGCGTGTGGTGCGCGTGCGCGTGTGGTGCGCGTGTGGTGCGCGTGCGTAACGTGTGGTGCGCGTGTGTGTGCGCGTGCGCGTGTGGTGCGCGTGCGCGTGTGGTGCGCGTGCGCGTGTGGTGCGCTGCGCGTGGTGGTGCGCGTGCGCGTGTGGTGCGCGTGCGCGCGTGTGGTGCGGTGCGCGCGTGTGGTGCGCGTGCGCGTGTGGTGCGCGTGCGCGTGTGGTGCGCGTGCGCGTGTGGTGCCCGTGCGCGTGTGGTGCGCGTGCGCGTGTGGTGCGCGTGTGGTGCGCGTGCGCGCGCGCTCAGCTCTTTTTACTTGGTACACACAACGCACGTGACTTCCCAGCCATCTATATATTTGGGACACGGCAGCGAGCCACACTTAGCCTCGGTGTTGTAGAAAAGGAGGCCGTTTTGGTCCGACCCACCGCCATCGATAACTTCCGGAGCGTTATCCACACATGTGTAGGTTGTTCGGCCTTTATGATTATGCCATCCCGACATCAAGTAACCAGCATATTCGTTGCACCATCCGTCTGGACAAGTAAGTCTGGCAGGAATCATCAGTTTCGTTGGGCGGCTGGTCACATGACACACGGCACACGGAACGTTGTTGTTATGCAATGACTGCGCATTAGCTTTGGAGAACGGGTCGTTGGGTTTCATTTCGTATTCCGCCCCGTATATATAACTCCCTGATTGGTAGCCAGACGTCGTTTTCGGACCCCATTCAGGGTCCCTGTGTACGCACAGGACGTTCGAGGCACCTCCGGGATGATCATAGTATGAACCTGCGAGGACTCCTGCAATAATAACCAATCGGAAGTTACTGTTATTGTATTCATAAAGTCAGCATGACAAAACGTAACCTACTACAACGAATTGTCTATATTGCTATTTGAGTTACACGCGAGTTCTTAACAAGGAATTAGTCGTATACATAACATTAGAGGACTGCCAAACGTACCCCAGTAAAGTAGATCCGTGCCGTCTTCCTCCCCCATCGAGTGTACACAGCGCCACCTGTTGGTGACTGTTGACTGAGAGTTCCTGAAATAGCAACACGAATAGCTGTATATTATCATATCAACAAGTCAGTGCATATTAAATACAATAAATGATTTCGCACAGGTTAGTTACGTAGTTCAATTAGGTCTCCAGTATTTTGCGATGGTATGTCAGAGTAGATAGTTTGGTATCTGGAGACTTTATTTGTATTCAAATTCTTTACAAACACAAATTATGTTGACAGTTGTATACACTGAAGCCCGTTAGTAACTGTGCTATGCGTATTTAGAAACGCAGTTGAAGTCTGATTTGTGACCGGATAAAGACTAAAATGTGGCCGATTCAGTAGCCTATTAAAACGTCAGATAACTGCAAGTATTGTTTACAGGCGTACGCTCATTAATTGTACTGCTCGATGCATCAAAGCCAAACCAACACACGGATGATGCGTGTACAATTGGATTGATTCGTTCATCAAAATCAGTTATGTAAATGCCCATATATGCATATGCACTGCAAGTGCATATTATATTGATTAAATCACGTGTACGTTTGTATACCGTCAAAAACACACGAGTCGCCAAAGTGGCAGCGTACTCTGAATAGTGGTATGGAATCTCTCTTATTTGGCATTCTTATTCAGTCTATGAATATAATAAAAATTATAAGTTGTCTCTAAAAATACATAAGTATCATAAAAAATCCATAAAATGTCCTACAATAATAAAAAAGTGTTATATTAATTAATTAAAAATAAGTATATGAATAACTAATTTAATCAGTATTAAAATAATTTCTAAAATATTAAGTATTCAACCTAGGTATATCCCCTCGCATTCCGCCCTTGCCAGATAACTGTCAATTTTATTTTTGAACATGTTTACTCTGCTGGCATTTACACAATCAAGACTTAATTGATTCCAATCATTTATTGTTCTCTGGGAGAAGGAGAATTTTCTTTTATCTGACCTACAGTATGGCTTGACTAACACTGCTAAATGGGGCGCTGTTATCTGTGTATTCAAGGTTTAACAAGTTGCCAGCATCCATGGACATGGACACTAACCCCTTTTAGTTTGAATTTTGTTTTGCTAACAATATCTTCATATTCTTTCAATATCTTAAAAACTTCTATTAGATCTCCTCTTAATCTTCTAGTTTCTAATGTTGTCAATCCACATTCTAACAGGCGTCTTTCGTATCATAAATGTTTAAGTTCTGGAATAGGTTTAGTAGCCCTCCGTTGAACTCTTTCTAGTTTATTGATGTCTTTCTTATGATATGGCTTCTTTGCCTGAATGCAGTATTCCAAGTGTGGCCTAACTATTGCCTTGTACAATGGTATGATTAATGACTTCTCCATATATGTAAAGTTCCTTCTAATTAGCCCTAATATTCGGTTGCCCTTTGCAGCAGCAAGTCCACATTGCTCCGAAACTGTCATGTCGGCACTAACTGTAACTCCCATGTCCTTTTGTTTTACACTGGTGCCTAATATAGTATTGCCCATAGCGTATTCTCTGCTTACATTACCATGTCCAATGTGGATGCATTTTCATTTACCCAAATTAAATAACATCTACCATTTTTCAGACCATTTGACTAACTTGGTTAGATCATCTTGTAAAGTTTCTTTATCTGCATCAGTTTTTACAGTTCTGAACACTTTTGTGTCATCTGCAAATTTAAATACTTTACTTGATAAGTCATCATCCAAATCATTTATAAAAATATAAAAATAATATTGGTCCCAACACCGACCCATGTGAAACTCCACTCAAAACTAGTTTCCAGTTTGATATCTCCCCCTCTACTATTACTCTCTGTCTCCTGTCTGTCAACCATGCTTGTATCCAACTGATTATACTTTCCCCTATACCACAGGCTTTTAATTTAATTAACAGTCTTTGATGTGGCACTTTATCGAATGCTTTCTGAAAATCTAAGTATACTACATCCACCGGTGAACCATCATCTACCCTTTACTTACGACAATGCAAATTTAATCCCTCTTAATTTACTCTGCCGTTGGCTAATAGCAATATTAGTCTCTAAGCAGCAGTACGACAAAAGGGTAATCTAGCCTTCGACTTGTTGTAAACAAGATTTAGCAAATCTGTTTATTTGATCGAATATGATATGCTGACATTCAAAGAACCGAAGTAAGTTACTTATTATAATAATATTACAGTTAGTTATTGTATCATATTGTCTTTATCAGATACACATCCACTCTGCCCTCAGAATAAGATTCTCAACAAATGGGCATCTTTAGTTCTATCTATTATTACATGTATAAGGAGTGCAGCCAGCAGATTTAAGACAAAAATATTTTTGTTATTTATAAACAAACGTGAAGTTATCAAAGCGCAGTTATGTATCAAACTAATTGCTATGTAGTGATATTTGAATGGTTTTTAGGTCAGGCTGGGTTCCACGCAGATATGCTCGTCACTGTGAAGCATTGAGGGGGCTATGAACTGTGCGCAGCCTCTCGAACGACTAAGCTGCCCTGCTCTCTGCATGTCCTGGGGTGAGATACCAAACTGTGTTTATTGATATACACCCTGTACATTATAGTGAAACATTTGGTCTTAAAATATATTATATGTTTTCACTTGAGCACATGGCGTGCTATAAGGGTCATTTTATGCCACCTGAACGTTTCCTGGCCAGCCTACTGAAATAGCTGTTAATGTTACACAACTGTAAGTTCGAAATGTCTTTGTAATTATATATTTATATTTCAGCGACCAAATGTTTCACCTAAATACTGAAGCATTCAGTTATCTATTTCTGCTCGTGCACATATGAACATTCTGTACCAACCAAATATTTCAGTGACAAAGACCAAATATTTCAATCACAAAATGTTTTGTTAAAACAGTTCACTGTGCTTTATTTGTTCTATAGCTTCCTTTCTTTTAAAGTAACTGCTCATAGAAAAGGGTATATATTATTAATTTATTGCCGACACATTTCAGGTTGCAGCAACACTGCTCTTCCAAACAAAGCAGGCATGCGAGACCACAAGGCAAATAGCCTTGTTACCAACTGCTACCTGACAATTTAAGGAAATTGCCATCTTTGTAAGTACAATAATTAGGCTAACTTGTCTCATTATACATGGATATGTGTATTTACAAGACATGGCAGTTGTTGATTAGTTTAAATCAGTGCAGTATGTATTACTAGCACCTGGATTGTGGTGCTTTTAAGGTGAACGGATAAATGTATGCCTACTAAATGTCCTATTGCTGCAGTCTTAAAAGTACTGTCTGTATACATGGCTTGTCTCATCTAACATTCCTTTGCACTGAACTCTACTATTTTAGTAGCTTATTTAAATTGCACAGGCAGACTAATGAAGGTTCACAAGCAAATTCATTAAGCAACAAGTAAGGGAGGTATTATTCTAACAATGATTCCTTGGAAACTACTGGATCGATGAAAATAGTTTTATGTGTTAATTGTATGTATTATCTGTATCAGGATGTAAATGACTTCTCTTTAGATATGTTATACATTCCGTTGCAGAGCATCATACAAGAGGCTTGTCTTTGAGCCGTTTCTGTTTGCACAGACTCTGGAGGCCCTCGGCCTGACCAAAGAAGAGGCCTATGCAATTTGTTAATTTTTTTTGAATAAACTGTGTGACAATTGACTTGATGTTCAATTCTACTCAATTAATGCACTCACAATATAGGCAAAATTGGAGGAAAGCTTAACATGTATCATTGAGCACAATAATATTATGATTACAGGTAGACTATATTATGAAAGCAAATTTTTAAAATTTTACACTTTCATTATCATTTTCATCATCATTTCATTTGGACAAATTATCTCACAATTCAGGTGTACATTTGTCAGTACAAAACAAACACCATCAGATGCTGAATCTACAGATGGTGCCCAGGATAGTGCCTATAATATCCTAATAACAAAATCCTTAGTAAATGTATTATTATTATTAAAATTAGAGCTCTAGTGGCTATTCCAAAAATAAACCAGGACTTGCACTGTTTCATACATCTCCAACAAAATGGACAAACCCTATTTTGAACCAACACAATGGTCAAATCTCCAGGGATACAAATCACATAATTTAGAAACTTTACAGGTGTATTCTATAAATGTACGTTAAAAATCAGGAAAACAATCTGATATTTTTTAGCCTGAAACATCTGCATTTCTGAACATGCTGCATATATAAGATGGCATAATTATATTGATGCAGAAGCACTGCCCTCTATGGGAATCCCTGTTGTATAGGACTGTATAAACTAAATTAATGCAAGCAATTTCTAAAACAGTACAATTCAGAGTAAGACATCTCATTTTTTCATTAGTTGTTAAGACACATTTAAAGAATACACCAGGGAAGTTTCTAAGTTCTGTAACCTTTACCTCTGGCGATATGAGCATGTTTGTATTAATGAATTTATTTTATTTTATTGTAAATGTGTCATGCAAATACATGTCATGTAGTAAAAGGTCTCATTTATTTTGGAATAGCAACTATAACTCCCAAGGGAACTAAAAATAAACATCAGTCACTAATGGGTATCATGTCAGGTTAATTTCGCCTTGCAAATATGAACCAGAATAAATAAATACCCAACTTGCACCTATGGCATCTCATCTTTTCACCTGGATACACTAAATACTATGGCAAATTTGGATTCCCCATAATTAATTGAACTACAAATAAGTCTTTATTTTCTATAATGCATATATCCATACTGTTCACAGCGCTTTATATATTACTTTCCTAAAGCAACAATATAAATAGTAAACATTTTACAAAATAATAATAAATAAATAAAATACAAATATGTAAACATCCGTGAATCATAAATAAAACAATTATTATGTCATGGTAAACAAAGCGCCAATTGTTTTTTCGTTTTAACCGGGTAAAAATATGAATACATTATTATAAAAACGTGCCAATAATGTATAATTACAGTTAATTATCTACGTATTTTATAATGAACACGAACTATATATAACAGCCAAAAACAGTCGTTCCTGTATCATAGGCAGTACGTGTGTCGTTGCCATTTACCATAATTATTCATGCATAAAAAAAGTTCAAACTTGAAATATAATAACAAAATTGTTATCAAACACAGCCCAAACTGGCAATGTAATAGTCAAATATTTCAAACCAAGCGTTTCATTATGTAGCCTAATTAAATAGTTGAGATCTATTTGTTTCCTGTCGGGCGTACCAGATAGGTCAAACACGACCAGATTTTTCAACGACCAGATTTATCGCTACAACGTTACTTATGCTATTATTAGTAGTAGTGTTACTATACGGATAATTATTTTTAATGAATCATCGAGTGTGATTTATAGTTGTTTCATGTAACAAGACTTGTTCGTTGTAAGTCCTACCTGGATCACTGGTCGGACGGTCTTTCTTCAAGTTTCTCAATTCACTGTCTTGTCTGTCAATATGTTCACGCATTGCTCTCATGTCACTCGCCATTTGCTTCATCTGAGCTTGTAATGCGATAACGTGACTCTTCAACAGCTGGTCGTCGACGCTAGGTCCGGGAGTTTGGCCGCAGTCGCTGGCCGGAACGTTGAACGTGTACACACAGCGCGAATCGGCCGAAGTGCTCTGTCCGACTGTCACGTATATGACAGACACCAGGATGCACGCATCTATAATCGATCTCGCCATAATGTCTTTACCCCTGACTTGATAGTTGTGTAACTGCAACAGCCTAATTCAGTCGTCCTACATTCTGACCTTATTCCACGGCGACAAATGAGGCCGAATGGCGACCAGGAAGTTTCGACTGCTATTTGAGGGCATTAGACAGTGACGATGTGGTTGAGCGTCCATATTGATATACGTCTGCATTGTTGTGCGGTGAAATTTCATAGCGTCACACGGTGGTACCTGTAGTTTTGTTTATCTTAACCTTTGTCAGTTGGAAATAGGGTAAAATAAATAAACATAGGTCGTTAATATTCGACGGCTAAATGTAAATGTGTAGGGGAGACCGGGCTAGCTGTAACAATAACAACACATGTCAAGATTGCGGGTGGGTAACCAATCGGAACATTGTTCATGCCAAATGGTTTCTATGCATCTCACGCAGATAAATACCGCGTAATTAATTGTCCGGCCTATTACACATGTGTGATATAATGAGTTTTATGAGGCGTCCCAAAGAGTTACAATTTGCCCCGGGGGCAACGCCACGGGGCAAGTTCCCAGATAGCATGGAAACGTTAATCTAACGTTCATTTAACGTTAGCAGAAACGTTGGTTTAACGTTTACATGTGAACGTTTTTTTTGCGTTATTTTGCTCGTTTATTTAACGTAGATCTACGTTTACTTTCTAACCAAACAAAAACAACCGAAAACTAACGTTTCGGGAACGTTAGAAATTTAACGGTAACCAAAATCAAACGGTTCTAACCAAATGCAAACGTTAATGTAACGTTTGCATGCTATCTGGGTTGTACCTGTCTACGGGGTAAATTGTAACGTACATGTTTAGCATTGGGGTTAATTGTAATGATATAGAGAACTACACATTTGGTATGATTGCTCTCTTTATATATAATGTAGGCTATAATTAGCTAGCTACTTGACACTAACGATATAAAAAACTATTAAGTACATAATGTAGCAAATTATGTATATAGTAGGGCCTAGAATTGCAGTTTGGTGACCATTCTCTGGTTACTAAGGTTTGACGATTGATTTGACTTCTATGGACCATTTAAAAATGATTTAGATCCCCGGTTCCTCTAAATAAATGCTGTCATTTTCCGTCAGAAGGCCAAATCCCAAATAGCCGCTGGCACCATCTCAAAAAATTAACTTTTCTACCAAAGCGCCAAAAATCACGTATGAAGACACATTTTCGAGAAAGTTGTCCACGAGGATTCCGATTCTGTCACCAGTTTGATGCAGTGACATCATTTTGACTCATAGATCCAAAATGGCCGCCATCATGTAGAACGAAAACGTAACTTTTGAACCAGAGCACTTAAAAGCATGTATGAAGACACTTTTACGGGTACGTCGACCACGAAGATTCCGATCCGAGCAAAAACGTAACCTTTGAACGAGAAGGGAAGATTTGTGTTTTTGGAGTGTGCATTTATATAGTATGTAAATAATGGGAAAAACAATATTTGTAAACTGTGTTCAGTGAAAACAAATTAACGTCAAAACTCATTTTACCTTGGTATTGCTGTACTTTAACCAGACTACCTCCATAAGGATATCTTGCAGTAAAATATAGTAGATGCATATATGACAAGAGGACTAATTATTATTCTTCAAGACAAACTCTTTTAAATAGCTGTAGCTTGAGTAGTTATCACACGAAACCACTTAAAACATGTCAACAAAAATAATGTTACCCAGAATATGTTTTTTTGCCATTTAATTTAGCCAAATGGCACCATAACACAATTAAAACGCATTTAGAGGTAAGTAATTATGCGTTCATGTTATGCCGCACATTGTTACGACATTGTAGCTGATGAATCAATGTGACATTGAGAAATATGATCAGTCCGAATCAGAGCATTCTGCCTCACTAGATTCTGAATAACCAGATTCAAATGAACCCCCCTCCTCCTCTGTACATCATCATCTCCCTCATCCTTCTCCTCGCTGTCATCTTCCCCACTCTCTTCAGCTGGCCCTGGTGCAGGTAGGTGCGTCGGGAGAGCAGGTCGCGTGTGGCGGACAAGGCGACAGCGACCACCCACCAGCTCACAGCCATGTCCTAGTGGCGAGGTGTGATTATGCTTCAGGGACGGTGGCACATTAGATACGCCAAGTAGTTGTCGCGGAGGCAGTGTTGGCGTAGGCTATCTGTATCTGGACGGAGACGGATGAATGATTTGCTCTTCATTCTCTTCCACTTCTCGGCACGGGCCTCAGCTATGGTGCTACTCTTGTTGTCGCCTTAGATGACATGTCGTGTGAACTCGGAGAGCTGCTCTCTCCGCACCGCGAGAGCTGCCATCGCGCCACAGGGCTCTTCGCCATCTGGTCATACACCGACTTCTTATCCTTACCGTAGACGCATGAGTTGGCACCACAGCCATTCATTCAGTGCAGCTGTACAATACAGTCTGCCATCTCGTCAGTTACCAGGCATCGGCAGAAGATCGTCTC
Source organism: Ridgeia piscesae (assembly GCA_025642075.2). NCBI lineage: Eukaryota > Metazoa > Annelida > Polychaeta > Sabellida > Siboglinidae > Ridgeia > Ridgeia piscesae. Next base: position 39,702 of record JAODUO010001216.1, on the reverse strand, counting down.
CTGCTTTCTCTTGCAGCGACATAGGCATCTGTATTAGCGGCATCAATGACAATAAGGCCACTGTAGCCTGACTCGCGCAGAACTGCATACACGGAGAAGAGGACAGTGTCATCCTCAGACTGGTCAAAGCTGTAGTTCTACATCGGTTGATTGGGTTGACATGTTGGTGCAGTGGAAACCAACTGAGTATATCATCTCTGCACGAACTCTCTGTGTTAGGTCGGTCAGGTAGCTCCATATCAATTTTGCAGCCGCCCCTTGTTGCTGACGCTACACAGCAGCGTCTTGAACGGATTGGCACAGGGGAAAGGGTTTGCCAATTTCATTAAGTGTTGAGGACATGTTCCTATCCCGCAGGTCTCGTTCGTCGTCTTTAGTCGAGTGTGCTGCGTCATACACACGTAATATACGGTCAGCATCGCCATGGCGGGCAAGGATGATGGATGACACCTTGTGCACGTAGTCCGACCATTTGAATTGGGTGCCATCTTGCGTCTGCCGATCTTCTGCTGTTGGAGTTGCTATACTCCATATCAGGGGGTTCCTGCAGGTCTATATATTGCAGAGAGAGAGAGAGAGAGAGAGAGAGAGAGAGAGAGAGAGAGAGAGAGAGAGAGAGATACAGATAGAGAGAGAGAGAGCTTGCTTCTGAATGAGGTTGCTCTTTTGCGTCTTCCTGTATGTGCCGTTGGAGTTGAATAAGGCTATACACTCATCGACAGCACGATGTTCCAGCAACTGGGTCAGGTCCACAAGTTGACTGACCTCAACCAGGTTGATCACTGCCTTGAGACCGGTCCGCTCCATCAAAGCAGCTGTCTCCGTGAGTTCCTTCCCGGGCTTCTTCGTGCCTGGTTCCTTGGCAAACGTCAACCGTTTGCTCAGAGGAACGGATGCCTGCATCACATTCTAATAAACACCCGCACTCGCAAGAAACTAGACCATTTTTAATCCCCCGCAGCACGGGTTCAGCTGAAGTACGCAACGAGCTTACCAGATGCAGGCATGGCTGACTGTAGATTGCGGACGGTGGGTGAGGCCGGTCGAACGGGAGGGAGTCGAACTCTTGCATGCATGTGACCGGATGCTCATCTTTTCGCATCTGTTTTGGGCTGCATTCCATGTGCTTCCTCTTGGCATCTTTTCGATTGGCCAGGACATTGTGAGCCGCCCTGATCCGGGCAACATTTTCACATTTCTGGAGTGCACCAGGAGCTGCTTCTCATTCTGGAGGATAGAGAGCCAGCCATACTTCATTTTGCTGCTCTTGTTCATGGTACACTCGATCTACATGTCCCAGAGCATGTTGGAGTACGGGTTGCCTGTGATGGACTGAGTGACGTCAGTACGAAGAAAGGCTACCTGATCCACACGGAGAGCTGTCAGCATAGCCCAGAAACCAGTCAGTCACCTCCCGCACCTATTGTTGACGTACGCTATCATCGTACGTACTCGTCCCAGTTGCAAACGTGGACTGCATGCACATTCTGCATCAGCGTCATATACTAAACGTACGTATAATTCATCATAAAATATGACTGGAAGTGTCTGCATCCTGCGCATCTAATGAAATTCGCTGTTTGTTCATTCCTATGTTTGAACTTGAAGTTTAACTACACATTGCAATACTCTACATTTCGATTAACACAAGTTTTCCATCACATAAAAAAGAAGAGGATCCATCATTTGCATTATGGCAGAATTTGATTTGTCTTTTCCACTAACAAACATTATATTGACGATATATTAACGTAAGTATTGTTCATTCTATGTGATATAAGTTGACGACGAACCAGTAGTTTAAAGTAAGTTTTCCTACGTTATAGTTCGATATTATGTCTCTGGCATTCTCATAAATATATTGTGGATTTTAGAAACCAATTATTTGAAAATGTATTCAATTACACGTTAATGCAGTTATGCTCTGCCTTTATCTTACATCTATGAACTTGTAAAGTTGTTAATTTGCCAGTTTACGTCATCTACGCATGGGCGTAGAAAAATCCATAAACCGCGAGGCGGCATACTGACCATTATGATGACGTAAACAGGTGTCATGGCATCGTCTCCCTGTGCAATCTATTTCTTTTATTATCGAAAACTGTTTTGAGATATAAATAAAATAAAAATAAACCATGCCCTGTTATTCTCACTGCGACTGGTTTACGTTCACGTCTATCAGACCACCGAAATAACGTCAACTGCGATTGTGTCTGTGATAAAAGTCTTCGCACGGGTTCTGCAGGACAGGTTTGAGCAGCACACGGTCGTGCCGAGTTCTGACGGTCCTCAGCTGAGCGCACTTGGCGTCGCCGATGTAGTAGTCGAACTTGCCGGTGAGGCCGTGGTTGATGAAGCGGTCCATGACACTGGCCTGTCGGCCGGCCTCGTTGCCGTCGACTCCCGTCTGGTGTAGCGCCGTCACAGAGGCAGACGCGTCGACGACGGGGATCCGCAGGTCGATGGCGTGTGCAACAAGCCAGCAGTCGTAACCAATTCGTCCGACGACAACGTCGGGGATGTCACGCCACGGATAAGTCGACACGAAGTAGTCTAGTTCGGTGCTCATGAACCACATGCCTTGTCGGTGTTTCGTTGATGTGTCTTTTTATATGGCAACAACACAATTCCCGGTTTTGCTTTCAATCACTATGAGCTTACATTAGATGAGATAGATGAGTAGATGTGTCCCGTCGTCACGCCGGTATGGCATGGCCAATACCGCCAGAGTATTGCCTAGTCGAATGAACGGCCGGGTACCGTCCGTCCGATCGACGCAGTTGTGTTTGGTCGACGTCTCTGTGAAGAAACCCGCCTATTTAATTGCATACACGTGCGAAGATAAAGCCAACATGACGTTTGTAGAAGCATGCATTAGTGAATATATTTGCACATTCACTGCTTTGGCATGCATACTCCCACACACGCACGCACGCACGCACGCACGCACGCACGCACCACGCACACACGCACGCACACACACACACACACATGCACGCACATACACACAGGCACACAGAAACACACTCACACACACACACACACACACACACACACACAACACACACACACACACACACACACACACACACACACACACACACAAACACACACACACACACACACACACACACACACACACACACACACACCACACACACACACACACACACACACACACACACACACAACACACACACACACACACACACACACACACCACACACACACACACACACACACACACACACACACACACACACACACACACACACACACACACACAACACACACACACACACACACACACACACACACACACACACACACACACACACACACACACACACACACACACACACACACACACATGCACACACACATAGAGGCAAGTTACGTGGGCACATAAATGCTATGTCCAGCATGGACGATCTTAACCAAATTGATCAACAACGCTATGGACCTAATATGTTTGTATGATCAATTTTGGTATATAATTTCATGGTGTTCAACTGAATTAATCGCACTCGGGCCGTATATCAACTGACGTTACTCACAAGATTCATACTCGACATATGCACCACAGCAAATACATATTGTTTTAATAATGTGCTAAACTACCGTTTTAACTGACTTGTTTAAGAACGTGTATGTATACCATGAATAATCAAACTTGCTGCAATACATGGCACTTCTTAAAGGCCACATCCTGACACACACGGCCTGTCAGTCACAGTCAGTGAACCGAGGAAAGGTCACAGTTCATTTAGCGGGTCACTTAATGCACGCAACTGCAACAAGGGGCAGGAAGCAGCTAGACACGTTGTGAACTAGGTTACGCGATTGACTGCCTCACATGGAATCTATGTTCGAAGAATACTGCGCCAGTGCACATCCTGCATCTGAGACAGTCCACCAGCTAGTGTAAGAACCTGCTTTACAATAGCTGGCTGGTTGGCTCTCTGGCTATATCTAGCTGGCTGGCTGGCTGGCTGTACTGGCTGGCTGGCTAGATGGCTGGCTGGATGGCTGGATGGCTGGATGGCTGGCTGGCTGGCTGGCTGGATGGGTGGCTGGGTGGCTGGCTGGCTGGGTGGATGGTTGCGTGGGTGGGTGGCTAGGTGCCTGGCTGGTTGAAATAAAAATACGAATAAAAGTGCAAACAATTTTTTTTTTACCCTATTCAACATGTACATTTAGAGTAGGTGTTAGGCATTAGTCAGTAGTTATCGCATTTGGGATGTGAATAAAATGTATAACATATAAAACATGTTTCAACTATCAAATTGCTTGATGGTCAGCGTGTACAGCAACAACCTGAATTCCATTTGGCCGCTCAATCATGCGAAATATTTTCTCATTTCTTTCGTGAAAAGATTGACAATCTCCTCACAGGTGTGCAGTGATTCAATGACATCGATAAGCAAACAGACGAAAGTCGTTGTTTCACTGAATGTATCTATGTGTTTGATCGAACAACGAACACAAAGATTACAGCGATTTGTAACAAAACTAACAAAACGTGCGTGGTGGATCCTCTGCCTGCAAATCAGCTAACTGACAAAATCACCAGTATTGTGCCTGCCATCACACGGATAATAAATGCTTCTCTGGAGGGGGGGGGGGGGATGCGAAGTCGCAGAAGCATGCAATTGTCCGACCAATTTTAAAGAAACCATAACGGGATAAAAACATCCTGAGCAGTTACCGACCTGTGTGTAATGTTACTCCATTATGCAAAGTAATTGAGAAAATGGTCGCGCTTGGGATAATAACGCATGACTCTGATCAGCAAATCAGAGTGCTTTCAGTCGGCGCATCGGAAAAAAACATTCGACTAAAACTGCGCTGCTGTATGTTACAAGTCTCGTCAAGATGGCAGTGGACAAAAACAAGGAACCATGTTGCTTCTCGTTGCTTTCATGTCCGCCTTCGGTACGATCAACCATAACATCTTGATTAGGCGGTTACGTTTGCGCTACGGCTTTGTTGGCAAAACACTGGACTGGGCGATAACGTATCTGAATGTCCTGTCCTTGGGTCACTACTCTTTTCATTATGCGTACAATCTATCGGTGACATCACACGAGCCCATGGACTATTCGTCCATCAATATGCCGACGATTTACAGGTGTATGCTCATTTTGACTTGAACCATTCTGTATTATTGGCTGCAGTTAAGCAGCTATGGTCCCATAGTGCCTGTGTTGGCATACGATGGGCTACGATGGCCCAAACCTACGATGGCCCACGATGGTAGATGATAAAATATAATGCTATTGCAATCACACAGTGACGCACGTCATTGTACGCACGAACATCCAACGACAGGCCCACGATTGTCTCACGTGGTCGTACGACGGTCTACGACATCGTACGATAGTCTACGACGTCATGAGTCATCACAGTATAGCATATCATTCAGTTCAATTTCACTTTCTGTTTAGTACACAACTATTTGAAAGCAGGTCCAAAAGATGGCAAGAACAAGGGCAAGGACAAGGGCAAGGATAAGGACAATGGGAGGCAGCCGGCACCGGTTGTGGAGGAAGATCCAGAAGAACAAGACCTGATGCAGCAGGGAGAGGCAGAGGCGGAGGGAGACAACCGGGGAGACCCTGGCGAGAGTGAAGCGCACAGTGGCGTTGATGAAGAGGCAATAGCGGCCGGCTGAAGCACGAAAACGAAGACCAAGACCAGGCCTGTGCAGACCTGAAGTGATGGCTGGGGATTATATACCCCCAACGTAGCTACGAGGACGCAAAAGGACGCACTAGGACGCAGGATCATCCTGCGAAAACGTACGACGTACGGCGGTCTTACGACGGTCGTACGGCGGTCTTACGACGGTCGTACGGCGGTCTTACGACGGTCGTACGGCGGTCTTACGACGGTCGTACGGCGGTCTTACGACGGTCGTACGGCGGTCTTACGACAGTCGTACGGCGGTCTTACGACGGTCGTACGGCGGTCTTACGACGGTCGTACGGCGGTCTTACGACGGTCGAAGGGCTACGACGTGGACCATCGTGGACCATCTTTTGAACATTTCAAAAGATGATTTTCCAACCTACGATCACCCTTGGTGGCCACAAAATCGTACGTCGACGCAGGATAGGCTCCACGATGCTCCACGATTCTACCATCGTAGACCATCCTGTATCAACGCAGGCCATATGGGACCACTACAAAGCCATGCACAGCTAAGCGCCAGTGTATTTGAGTGGACTCGTGTGCCCGGACCAACCGACATGAACTCTGCGCTGTGCGAACAATAACATGTTAGAAGTAAAGCGTTCCCGTGCCAAAGCTGGAGACTGCTCGTTCGCTGTCGCTGCTGCGTCCCAATGGACCAATTTACCAACGGTTATTAAGACTTGTGACAATCTCACCAGTTTCGAACGTCTCAAACATTTCTTTCATATTGCATATTAGTGTAATTCGACAATTTTTACTACATTTTTTACTATTATCAATACATAATTATACACTTATTTGTTAGTATTATTATTACGTAATTATTATTATTATTATTTTAACAATATAACATATACTATGTAATTTATTACTATTACGCATACGTATACAGTCATTTATCAGTATTATTGTTATGCAATTATAAACTAGATTGATTATTATATATTTTATGACCAATTGGTAATTTATGTATTTATAAAAAAGTGCTACGTTTTTAATACTATTAATTTTATTAAATATATATAAAATGTATATATATATATAATGCATATATATATATATATTATATATATATATATATATATATATATATATACCTACACATATATACATTTTTACAGTTATAAAATATTAATATTCGTCTTATTGTATACATGTATTTTGTATTTGAAACGGTGACAAGTTCTAGAACGGGTAAAAAGGTTGATTGTGTCGAACATGTATTAAGTATTCTGTGGGCACAACAACGTTTACACAAGTCGAGGTTCCTAAACATTTGTATTAAGCATAATGCAAGTGTGTGTGTGTGTGTGTGTGTGTGTGTGTGTGTGTGTGTGTGTGTGTGTGTGTGTGTGTGTGTGTGTGTGTGTGTGTGTGTGTGTGTGTGTGTGTGTGTGTGTGTGTGTGTGTGTGTGTGTGTGTGTGTGTGTGTGTGTGTGTGTGTGTGTGTGTGTGTGTGTGTGTATGTGTGAGTATGTGCGCTTGTGTTTGTGTATGATAACAAATTCACACACGCGAATATAAGTGGTTGTATGTATACTGTTATACTGTATGTGTACGAGTGTATGTATGTGTATGTGTGTATGCGTGCGTGCGTGCGTGTGTGCGTGCGCGTGTTTGTGTGTGCATGTAACGGTGTGTGTATGTGTGCGTGTGTGTCCATATATGTGTCATTGTGTCATGATAAGTTCACGTGCGTGTGCTCGTGAATACGCCTGCAATCGCACGTGCACCGCTACGTGCCTGGGAGGAGTGGTCACGTTTTCCTTCCAGACTGTTGTCAGATCTGGCTCAATAATATTCAGTGATTAGTCTACGAACTCTGTGAACAAAAGTAATGGCTTCATTGTTTCCGAGGTTCCTCGTTGGCTTGTGGCTCGTCCGGGTTTTGTAATTCGTAAGTACGTGACTTAGAGGACGCTCGCAATGGTAATTGACCCGAGCTGCGTGAAGGTGCCACCAATTACTAGGGACACTACGCAAATTCCGTTGCGCTACGAAACATTGCTCACGTTTACTTCTTAAAAAGTCCATTACAATACTTTGGGAACTTGTTATCTACGTCCACGTGCATGTGATGACACTTTCTGGTTACACACTAACCAATATCGCTACACGTAAGCTGTGCTTGCGAAGTTGTATATGTATAAATCGAAAACATGGCTACGACATATATAGAATGTGTCGCGCTTGGAGTAATGAATACCTTTGGTGATTACCTTTACAAGTCTTACTTGAATGAGTCTCCCTGACACGTCGGCCAGCCTAGATATCTACTATTGTTAATTTGCAGGCTGAATTGTAACCCACTACATATATCAGTCGTTTGTTATAGACTGTGTTGTGTCAGTCCTGTAAACAGATTGAGTTGGATGACTGCACTGTCAGACGTCTCTAGGTAAGTGTACATTTCAGCAAAAAGATTCGTACAAAAAGATAATGATTAGTGCAACTTATGTTTACAACGTTTTAATGCATGGTTGTATGCCATTTTTATGCACAAATCATGTGTTGCAAATTTGTGTAACTACTAGAACACATTGGGTCTTAGAATTAATTGAGTTATTTTCCAACACACGGGCCAATCAATATTCCATGGTAATATTTCAAACCGGTGGCCAAAATACTTCCATTTTAATTCGACATGTGGTCACATGCTGCAATCTGATTTTCAATAGATCATTACACAATGCATATTTATAACCATATTTGTATAGCTTTAAATAAACTGTGCACATCACAAAATACATAGTATTACACATACAATAAAATATGGATACTAGCCTTTAAATAATATTAATTTAGAAACTAATGTATACAATAATTTACATGATGTAGACAAGATAGAAGTTATTAGACAGTATTATTGAATGAATGAAAACAATAATTAATTTACCATACTGCAAAGCATAAATAATAATAATTCCTAACTAAGATTTCGGTTTTTTAATGATCTGCGGGTGCAGTTGACCAACAATCAATGCCATTCGATGAGTTTGGATCAATGTTTTAATTTAAATCTCCTTCAAAAGCCGACCCCACATCATGTTGCCATCACTCCATTTAATCAACTTAGTTAGTCAGCAACCTGTCAAACCAGTACAGTTGATTGAGTGCAAAATGCAACCAACCACTCATTCAATTCTCGCAACAAATGCTTGTCACAACATGTCCGAACACAGCCCATTTATGCGTGCATAAATGTGTACGAAAAAACACAATGATAACAAACCGGCAGAAAGACAAATAAATACACACTCTCTGGGTCTCAGATACATGATACCAGCACACACAAACCTATTATCATTGATAATTAGACCAGACAATACAAGTAATACAATTCTTTCTCTATTCACAATCTACAATATTATAAAACAGGTGTTCTCTGTATATATGTATGTATGTATGTATGTATGTATGTATGTATGTATGTATGTATGTATGTATGTATGTATGTATGTATGTATGTATGTATGTATGTATGTATGTATGTATGTATGTATGTATGTATGTATGTATGTATGTATGTATGTATGTATGTATGTATGTATGTATGTATGTATGTATGTATGTATGTATGCATGCATGCATGCATGCATGCATGCATGCATGTATGTATGTATGTATGTATGTATGTATGTATGGATGCATGTATGCATGTATGCATGTATGCATGCATGCATGCATGTATGTATGCATGCATGCATGCATGTATGTATGTATGTATGTATGTATGTATGTATGCATGTATGTATGTATGCATGCTGTATGTATGTATGCTGTAAGTAAGTGTTATTAAATGACTGTCAGTGCAGATAAGGGTATCATTATAGTTAGTGTTCCAATCTGGAGACACGTCAGAGGAGCATTGATTTAGTCAGACAATTGAGAGCTCATGTATTGTTGCCAGTTGTAACCATATCCGATATTCGGTGTAATGGCATCATGACTCTAATGAGTGTGGTCGTGCCTACTATACAGTAACCGCCGTAATTACGTTATGCCTCAATACATTCTCCTTCCAGAATTAAGAACGATCTTAGAGTAGTCAAACTACTTAAGTACACTGTGTTTGTTTCTTACTAAAATACTATTGTATCACGCACTTAGCCGAATGACTGTCTAGATAAGAGTTACATATACGGCAGAACGAATTATATATTTTCATATGGTAGTTGAGACCACTCCTTTATGGTCGCATATCGGCGAGGTTTTCTAAAGCCATCATAGCGCCAATCAACTGAGCTCCCAAATTTCTAGAATGTCAATGCTAATAAATTATCATCACATCAACGCAATTACGCCAAGACACGTATTTGATATGTTGCACAGAAAAAATTAATTACATCCATTAATCTAGGCCAGACGACCAGAGATTAATTGCATTGCTAAATTAGGACCTTTATTAGTACTATTGACATTTAGGCAAGCACCAGAAGATTTAATCATAATAACACACCAATTTAATAATACACATTCTCCATTTGCTTAGGAGCATGTGTATATTGGTGTATGTTTGTGGTTGGTTTGTGAGTTTGTGTGATTGGGTGTGTGGCTGTAAAAGTGTGTTTGTGTGTGGGTCCGTCGGTGTGTTGGTGTAAGGGTGTCACCATGTCAGATGATCACCGCTGGTTTCATAACTTTTTAGCCAACACATCTAGATGCTTAATTTCAATTACAACAAGTCATGCACAGACGTTTCATATATTCGCTATTTGCAAACTCGTTTGGCTAATCACCTTTTTATTTCGCAAATGTGCGTCTGTTTCGTTATTTTGATGTGTAAATCAACGTTTTATATTTGTTATCAGGATCCCCACGACGACAAAGAAAGCAACAGCAGCTGTACAGACAACACCAGAACCATGTGTGAAGCTTTATGCTGTGAGTAAAACAGTTCATGACTACATAATATTTAACATAATTTTTTAATATCTAACACGATGCCATTCAAACATTTATCTCCAGATGGCAACTGGGCAAGATATCCTTGATTTATCGTGAGTTCATGTGTGCTCCGCTCTTCTGCTGTTTATGTCTAATTTGTTGTTTAGGTGTATCCACGCTGCTAGGGAGATATTATATTGCACTCAGTGAGATTTTGTTGTGATAATTTCGTTTACATAACCTACGATGTACTTTCATTAATCTCAATTTCGGTTGTGTTGGAAATGATAGTTTAAGCGTTTTGTGTAACTCAGATGTCTTATATCCTGTCTCACAGTTTTATTAATCATGCACTAATAGGATATAATTGTGACATCAATCTCAATATTATGCACGATCGCGAAATTTTTTAAACGCCATTTCAACAATCATCCCTCAATGTGCTTTATGCTATGTAATGCTGTAGAAAACAGGTTGTTATTAATCGTCACCCTAGTGATGTGGTTGCGCTTATATTTACCCTGGCGTTAAATAATATCCAATTGACGTTTCTGCTGATGCGCGATACATGTAAAATCATCACTGTGCAGCAAACATGCAAGGTATTTGTAGTATAAATGTTACTTAACTTTCCAGGGGTGATTATTTTGAAGAGTTGCTTAAAATGTCTTCGATAAATTGAAATATTTCCTTTGTTTACATTACTGTCACGGATTATGGCATGAATATATGCATGTAGATATCATTCATGAAGCATACATGCATGTATGCTGTATACATGTATGTGTGTGTGTACGTGTACATGTACACGTACATGTGTGTATGTATGTGTGTTTGTATGCATGCATGCATGCATGTATGTATGTATGTATGTATGTATGTATGTATGTATGTATGTATGTATGTATGCATGTATGTATGTATGTATGTATGTATGTATGTATGTATGCATGTATGTATGTATGTAGGTATGTATGTATGTATGTATGTATGTATGTATGTATGTATGTATGTATGTATGTATATATATATATATATATGTATGCATGTATGTATATATGTATGTATGCATGCATGTATGTATGCATGTATGTATGTATGTACGTATGTATGTATGTATGTATGTATGTATGTATGTATGTATGTATGTATGTATGTCAATAGTGTATATAGTATGTATGTATGTACATATGTAATGTATGTATGTATTGTATATGCAGGTATATTAGGTATGTATGTATGTTTGCATGCATAATTTGCATGCTGCATGCATATGCGCATGTACTGTACGGCATGTGTATGTATGTATGTATGTATGTATGTATGTATGTATGTATGTATGTATGTATGTAAGTATGTATGTTGTATTTATGTATATGTATGTAAATGTATGTATGTATGTATGTATATATGTATATGTATGTATGTATTGTATATGTATGTATTTTGATGTTTTATGTATAATGTATGTATGTATGTTATGTATGTATGTATGTATGTAGCATGTATGTATGTATGTATGATGTTTTATGTATACATGCATCTGTCATGTATGCTATGTATGTACATTCGTGTATGTATGTAGATATATACGTAGTTTTTTTAAATATATTTCAAGACATGTGTTAACTCACTAAAGTGATGTATCTATTCGAAGGCATTTCCTGTCGTGAAACTGTTCATCAAAATTGAAATATAATTAGTTATATAAATATCTTTAAAATAAAATGTGAAACTCACTATCGCTTTAACCACCGGCGGCCTACTTCATTAGGAACTGTTTTCCTCTGCTCGAACGTGCATGACCGAGTCGGATTTCCCGCGTCTGTTTTCGTCATTGATACCGTCGCATGGATACAGCCCGACACGGTCACATGTTCGCTCCACTTTGTCCAATAGTTAGATAGTCTCCTTGCCTATCACACCACTCTGTCCAATAGTTAGATAGTCTACTTGCCTATCACACCATTCTGTCCAATAGTTAGATAGTCTACTTGCCTATCACACCACTCTGTCCAATAGTTAGATAGTCTACTTGCCTATCACACCACTCTGTCCAATAGTTAGATAGTCTCCTTGCCTATCACACCACTCTGTCCAATAGTTAGATAGTCTCCTTGCCTATCACACCACTCTGTCCAATAGTTAGATAGTCTCTTTGCCTATCACACCACTCTGTCCAATAGTTAGATAGTCTCCTTGCCTATCACACCACTCTGTCCAATAGTTAGATAGTCTACTTGCCTATCACACCACTCTGTCCAATAGTTAGATAGTCTCCTTGCCTATCACACCACTCTGTCCAATAGTTAGATAGTCTACTTGCCTATCACACTACTCTGTCCATCAGTTTGACGGTCTCCTTGCCTACCACACCATTCTGTCCAATAGTTAGATAGTCTACTTGCCTATCACACTACTCTGTCCAATAGTTAGATAGTCTCCTTGCCTATCACACCATTCTGTCTAATAGTTAGATAGTCTCCTTGCCTATCAAACCATTCTGTCCAATAATTACATAGTCTACTTGCCTATCACACCACTCTGTCCAATAATTACATAGTCTCCTTGCCTATCACACCATTCTGTCCAATAGTTAGATAGTCTCCTTGCCTATCACGCCATTCTGTCCAATAATTACATAGTCTCCTTGCCTAACACACCATTCTGTCCAATAGTTAGATAGTCTCCTTGCCTATCACGCCATTCTGTCCAATAATTACATAGTCTCCTTGCCTAACACACCATTCTGTCCAATAGTTAGATAGTCTCCTTGCCTATAACACCATTCTGTCCAATAGTTAGATAGTCTCCTTGCCTATCACACCATTCTGTCCAATAGTTAGGTAGTCTCCTTGCCTATCACACCATTCTGTCCAATAGTTAGATAGTCTACTTGCCTATCACACCACTCTGTCCAATAGTTAGATAGTCTACTTGCCTATCACACCACTCTGTCCAATAGTTAGATAGTCTCCTTGCCTATCACACCACTCTGTCCAATAGTTAGATAGTCTCTTTGCCTATCACACCACTCTGTCCAATAGTTAGATAGTCTCCTTGCCTATCACACCACTCTGTCCAATAGTTAGATAGTCTCCTTGCCTATCACACCACTCTGTCCAATAGTTAGATAGTCTACTTGCCTATCACACCACTCTGTCCAATAGTTAGATAGTCTCCTTGCCTATCAAACCATTCTGTCCAATAATTACATAGTCTACTTGCCTATCACACCACTCTGTCCAATAATTACATAGTCTCCTTGCCTATCACACCATTCTGTCCAATAGTTAGATAGTCTCCTTGCCTATCACGCCATTCTGTCCAATAATTACATAGTCTCCTTGCCTAACACACCATTCTGTCCAATAGTTAGATAGTCTCCTTGCCTATCACGCCATTCTGTCCAATAATTACATAGTCTCCTTGCCTAACACACCATTCTGTCCAATAGTTAGATAGTCTCCTTGCCTATAACACCATTCTGTCCAATAGTTAGATAGTCTCCTTGCCTATCACACCATTCTGTCCAATAGTTAGATAGTCTCCTTGCCTATCACACCATTCTGTCCAATAGTTAGATAGTCTACTTGCCTATCACACCACTCTGTCCAATAGTTAGATAGTCTCCTTGCCTATCACACCACTCTGTCCAATAGTTAGATAGTCTCCTTGCCTATCACACCACTCTGTCCAATAGTTAGATAGTCTCCTTGCCTATCACACCACTCTGTCCAATAGTTAGATAGTTTACTTGCCTATCACACCACTCTGTCCAATAGTTAGATAGTCTCCTTGCCTATCACACCACTCTGTCCAATAGTTAGATAGTCTACTTGCCTATCACACTACTCTGTCCATCAGTTTGACGGTCTCCTTGCCTACCACACCATTCTGTCCAATAGTTAGATAGTCTACTTGCCTATCACACTACTCTGTCCAATAGTTAGATAGTCTCCTTGCCTATCACACCATTCTGTCCAATAGTTAGATAGTCTCCTTGCCTATCAAACCATTCTGTCCAATAATTACATAGTCTACTTGCCTGTCACACCACTCTGTCCAATAATTACATAGTCTCCTTGCCTATCACACCATTCTGTCCAATAGTTAGATAGTCTCCTTGCCTATCACGCCATTCTGTCCAATAATTACATAGTCTCCTTGCCTAACACACCATTCTGTCCAATAGTTAGATAGTCTCCTTGCCTATCACGCCATTCTGTCCAATAATTACATAGTCTCCTTGCCTAACACACCATTCTGTCCAATAGTTAGATAGTCTCCTTGCCTACAACACCATTCTGTCCAATAGTTAGATAGTCTCCTTGCCTATCACACCATTCTGTCCAATAGTTAGATAGTCTCCTTGCCTATCACACCACTCTGTCCAATAGTTAGATAGTCTCCTTGCCTATCACACCACTCTGTCCAATAGTTAGATAGTCTCTTTGCCTATCACACCACTCTGTCCAATAGTTAGATAGTCTCCTTGCCTATCACACCACTCTGTCCAATAGTTAGATAGTCTCCTTGCCTATCACACCACTCTGTCCAATAGTTAGATAGTCTACTTGCCTATCACACTACTCTGTCCATCAGTTTGACGGTCTCCTTGCCTACCACACCATTCTGTCCAATAGTTAGATAGTCTCCTTGCCTATCACACCATTCTGTCCAATAGTTAGATAGTCTCCTTGCCTATCAAACCATTCTGTCCAATAATTACATAGTCTACTTGCCTATCACACCACTCTGTCCAATAATTACATAGTCTCCTTGCCTATCACACCATTCTGTCCAATAGTTAGATAGTCTCCTTGCCTATCACGCCATTCTGTCCAATAATTACATAGTCTCCTTGCCTAACACACCATTCTGTCCAATAGTTAGATAGTCTCCTTGCCTATAACACCATTCTGTCCAATAGTTAGATAGTCTCCTTGCCTATCACACCATTCTGTCCAATAGTTAGATAGTCTCCTTGCCTATCACACCACTCTGCCCAATAGTTAGATAGTCTCCTTGCCTATCACACCATTCTGTCCAATAGTTAGATAGTCTCCTTGCCTATCACACCATTCTGTCCAATAGTTAGATAGTCTCCTTGCCTATCACACCATTCTGTCCAATAGTTAGATAGTCTCTTTGCCTATCACACCACTCTGTCCAATAGTTAGATAGTCTCCTTGCCTACCACACCATTCTGTCCACCTGTTTGACGGTCTCCTTGCCTAACACACCAATCTTTCTGTTTGTTTTTTCCATGTCACTAGTGCTCTTTGTTTATTGATCCTTTTATTTTGTAATCGTGAGACGCCTTATTTCTGGTTTTCCTCCAGTTTTGTGCTAAACTTATCCCCGTTCCCGTAAAGTGTTATTGTTGTAAAAACTAGTTCAAGGAATGTTGTACATAGGCTGTGTTTCATGTATGCTACGATACCTTTACGTTAGGATTACTAATGTATCATCTTACTTAGGGCCTGTTGTGTTCTTATTATCAGTGGTACTAATCTAATGGGTTTGTTGTTGGGTCTTCGTTGTCTTTATTTATAGTCCAGCTTGTGTACTTCCACTATTGTCACTCCTAGATGGACGCTCACCGATTTTCACTGTACACTGGCTCCGTTACGACATTTCTACATATGTCTTGTAAGCTATTCGTGAAAACCGATTTGTAATGTAGCGAATAATGGGAATGAATGTTCAAATGTGGCGAGGAAAACGACAGAAGTGACGTTGAAATCACCACGACCAGATATTTCCCCAACAAAGGACAAACAAACACAAAATAGAAATAGCCTATTAAAAACATGCTAATAGGACAACGAGGCGCACGTATTTGCGCCTCGTCGCCGTTGGGGTTGTCTCTCGGGTCGAGAGACAACCCCAACGGCGAACCGAAACATGGGGATACGGACACAGGTATACGTGGACAACGTACTTGCCACGTTTTCTGCCGAGCAGACGGCAAAGGTATCCTGATAAAGACTACCGACAGCAGTTGAAATGTTAATGTGAGTTTCATATTTCATAGTTTGTTTAAAAATCAATAAAGAGTTAATTTCCTATATTATTATTATTGTTGTTATACTAGTAAATGATGTTGTGTATATTTAAAGACTCCCAGTGTTTCTGTGCCGACCGGGGGCAATGACGATGATGATCAGGGAGTGTCCTGCTCTGTCTTCAAATGCATATCGGGCCTTGTGTGTTGTTTCTGTTGAGACCGCCGAAGATCTGGCCTCACATAAAACAAAAGGTACTGTTCCTTACTGAAAATCATGTTTATAGGAATAATGTAATGTTTTTAAACCACCGCACCGCACCGCACCGCACCGCACCGCACCGCACCGCACCGCACCGCACCGCACCGCACCGCACCGCACCGCACCGCACCGCACCGCACCGCACCGCACCGCACCGCACCGCACCGCACCGCACCGCACCGCACCGCACGCACCGCACCGCACCGCACCGCACCGCACCGCACCGCACCGCACCGCACCGCACCGCACCGCACCGCACCGCACCGCACCGCACCGCACCGCACCGCACCGCACCGCACCGCACCGCACCGCACCGCACCGCACCGCACCGCACCGCACCGCACCGCACCGCACCGCACCGCACCGCACCGCACCGCACCGCAAAGCACGCACCGCACCGCACCGCACCGCACCGCACCGCACCGCACCGCACCGCACCGCACCGCACCGCACCGCACCGCACCGCACCGCACCGCACCGCACCGCACCGCACCGCACCGCACCGCACCGCACCGCACCGCACCGCACCGCACCGCACCGCACCGCACCGCACCGCACCTGCACCGCACCGCACCGCACCGCACCGCACCGCACCGCACCGCACCGCACCGCAAACCCCACGCACTCTGCACCATCCGCACCGACCGCACCGCACCGCACCGCACCGCACCGCACCGCACCGCACCGCACCGCACCGCACCGCACCGCACCGCACCGCACCGCACCGCACCGCACCGCACCGCACCGCACCGCATTGTACATACTCACTCAGTCACTCAGTCACTCAGTCACACAGTCATTCAGTCACTCAGTCACTCAGTCACTCAGTCACTCAGTCACTCAGTCACTCAGTCACTCAGTCACTCATCACCACAAATATATATATATATATATATATATATATATATATATATATATATATTATAATATATATAATGTATATATATATATATTTATGTTATGTTATGTTATGTTTTGTTATTTATTTATGTTATGTTATGTTATTTATGTTATGTTATGTTTTGTTATGTTATGTTATGTTATGTTATATTATATTATATTATATTATATTATATTATATTATATTATATTATATTATATTATATTATATTATATTATATTATATTATATTATATAAAATATTTTTTTTATTATGTTTAAAAAAAACACATATGGTATAATCTCTTCGAAATTCAGTAAACCACGTGATTAAACATATGCCCGCATAATTATAATGTTATTATGTTGTATAAATATACATTGTTTTAATGTTCTTAAAAGTCTTATTTTGTTCACATTTACTAGGAAGATGCTCCTTGATTTGAAGAGTTTGAGTTTGAAAGCGATAGTGTGGTTGACTTTCGCAAAGTGCCCAGAGTAACTTCTGGTGGTCTTCTGATCGACTGCAGGAAAGTTTTGTTTTATTTGGTGTGATTACACGTTTTCATGAATTCCGGAAATATATTGCTAAACATTTGGTGAGAATTAAATGCGTTTCTACCTAAGACTGGTGTCATACAGGCGGCGTAATCTGATTAATGGAAGACGAGACTGACAGAAAATAATAATAAAAAAGTCTCGACAGCATCAACTATCGGGCAATGTGCGCCCTTTGGTTTTGTTTTGACGCGACTTTCAGCACAATCGTGCAACAGCAGGGTCGTTTGTGACCCACAACAAAACTCACCCGCTGCAAAAATGGGGAAATACTGCCACAAGCGCGCCTGCAGTAACGTAATATTATCGTTACGACCGCTGATCGCGTAGAACCGTAGAATGTTTAGCACCATATCTCTGGCAGTGATTTAGTAGATTGTCGATTTCACAAGAATTTATGTTAACACAACATTGAATTCAAGAACAACACTATTATTTTAATTATATAAGAACTTGTGTCGTATCATGTCCAGGTATGTGCGTGCTTTATTTTGCTTCACTACAGCTTGTGTTTTAGATAATATCAAATTCATGTTTAATTCTTATACAATATGATTTGACGGACGTTTCAAACTTCTCATTTATCAGTGTATCAAACTAAACGGGTTTCGATTATTAACCTACATAGACGTTCGTGATGTGTCTTTGTTTAATCATTTCCGCCTTGTGTTAGTCTATAGTGTGATGGGATTAGTATAAATAGTATTGTCAAAAAAATTCTTGTATTATATTATTTTTCACATAGAATGATATCGTCACATGTGGTGACTGAGAGGACACTCAATAATATATTAATTATATGTTTTGAACATATTTAAACGCAATGTGTTTCATCAATTAGTAACAGTGTTTTAACAAGTGTACGAATATTTATTTTCCACATGGCAGATATGTGTGATGCCTTTCTTGCACTCTCGAATGCATTAGATACAAGGATAGCTGTATTATATAATCGACTCAAAATACATTTATTTTAAGTAACGCTGTAAACTATTTTCTATGCGATGTTGCATTCACTTTGCATACAGTTAAAATTACATAAGTATTGGTAGAAGCCACATTTAAAGAATCACCTGACGTTTGCCTCATATTATGCCACATTATAAAATAACAGTGACTTAATCGTGTAGTTTTCTTTGTAGTAATTCCAATCGCATAACCGTACCATTCCCGCAAAACTGGCTAATCGTGTGCATCACACAATGATTGTATACTTACAGTGTGAAGAAGTAGTTTTGAAATGTATATATAGCTTACAAACAGTCGTTGAAGGGGCACATTGTAAACCACCGACGTGGTGTGAGGAGGAAGGTTATAAAACATAATAGTTCGTGTCACAGCGTCAGAGCATGAAGTATGATTGTTGTATAGCAGAACGTAATGTGCATGTTTGTTCCCGTCGAATGGACAATATGTGAGCTAATAAATGTGCCTGTATACGACTTGGAGTTTTTACATACGTATCACTGAAATATGTAGCACCATGAATCCACCAAAATAAGTCATTATTTCCGTATTTGCACCGGATACACTATTAACCCCAGTTTAGGTATAACTAAGGGCACCGACTTAACTGTAGGGACCAACACAAGTACAAGTAGAAGGGTGTTTGTGTGTGTGTTTGTTTGTGTATGCCCGTGTGTGTGTGTGTGTGTGTGTGTGTGTGTGTGTGTGTGTGTGTGTGTGTGTGTTGTGTGTGTGTGTGTGTGTGTGTGAGTGCGTACGTGCATACATTCAACCGCGTATGAATACTGTCATATATTTTCGAAATAATAGTACACGTGATTATAACACACTTCCATGGTCCCGTTATTGTAGATACTATCTTCCACGGTTGCATATCATGTGAGCGAGATTCTCTGAGTGATTCACTTACGCAGTGCCCCGTGTTCGTTTTATTGAGAATGTTGCCATTCATACAGTCCATGAAACGCGTCTGTTACTTGTACGAGCAGACAGACAGATCACTGCAGCTGATACTACACAACCTGCTGAAGCAACTGTCAATTACAACGACACAAAGAGTCGGCAGTGCGGTGGAGTTGCCGACTGATACTGTTATGACCGAGAGTATGAAATAACACACTCGCAGAATTGTTTCTGACAATCTGATGTAGCTTAACACTATTCGGTAACACAACACACACACACACACACACACACACACACACACACACACACACACACACACACACACACACACACACACACACACACACACACACACACACACACACACACACACACACACACAACACACACACCACACCACACACACACACACACACACACACACACACACACACACACATTATTTGTACAAACAATAATCGTTCCACACTAACGACATATAAATAGACGACATAAGAAATAAATGTTTGTCGTTCACATTACTTGCGATAACATACATTTAGCAAACACTGAACCTGTATTCAACGTAGAATGGAGTCTGCAATAACTAATCACCACGATGCCACACAGAGATATGATAGATATGCGTATAATTATATATGGGCGTAACACTGAGTGCAATCAATATCGTTAACAATTGTACAAGTACTCAGTCCATAACTGTGTGTGTATAGCTGCTCATATATATTAGTTGTATACTTGTAATGTGTATTGAAAGGCGATTCCGGATTTCAATCATGGCAAGAAACAACAACAAGATTCAATTACATGCTTGTTAGCGACTCAACAAAACAGTAGATGTTGTTATTTTATGACAGATGACTACGATTTACTACTGCATTAGTAGTGTATTGCGGTGCGTGAATTGACATCAGGATATTCATGTGTGTATTCTGATAAAGGATCCGTGACCACACAGTCATCTTCCTGTGAAATTATTAAATTATACACATTGAACACGGTACTTACTGTATTGACAACATTTTCCGTAGCCATGACTGCGGCAAACACAGCTGCTGCCAGATCGGTAGCCATATATGCAGTTCAGCGAGCACCTGGTTGTCTGAGGATGCACTACTTCTAGAAGAGGGCCACATTTATTCAGACATGCAGTGAAAGTGTCTGACGAACGGCAGCACAAATTTTTCCTGGTGTGGTATCCCCCGCACGAGGACGTACAGGTACCATAGGTACCCCATGGCGCCCAGTCGCATATTCTAAAACATATATACATAATTACCAACAGATGCCCTGAAATACCAATAACATATGCATGTAGGATTGTAATGTAAATGTGTCTTGTTAAGATACTAAATTTGTTGATGTGATGTGAAGAACACCGCCAAGTAGTGTTCCGCGCAGTAATCTTCTAAGAGACACCAAATGACCGGTCACACAAAGAACACTGTTGTCCCCCCACGTAGTGAATCAGACGTTACGATGAGACAGCAGCGTAAATGTGCCAAGAGCACGCACGCACGCCCGCACGCCCGCACCCCGCACGCCCGCACGCCCGCACGCCCGCACGCCCACGCCCGCACGCCGCACGCCCACACGCCCGCACGCCCGCACGCCCGCACGCCCGCACGCCCGCACGCCCGCACGCCCGCACGCCCGCACGCCCGAACGCCCGAACGCCCGCACGCCGCACGCCCGCACGCCCGCACGCCCGCGCACGCACGCACGCACGCACGCACGCACGCACGCCCGCACGCACGCACGCACGCACGCACGCACGCACGCACGCACGCACGCACGCAGCCCTCACGCCCACGCCCGCACGCCCGCACGCCCGCACGCCCGCACGCCCGCACGCCCGCACGCCCGCACGCCCGCACGCCCGCACACCCGCACGCCCGCACGCCCGCACGCCCGCACGCCCGCACGCCCCCCCACACACAAACGTGTGAAATCACTGTCGTTTTAAGGATATTCACGTCAAAGAAACGGGACAACAGGAGGTAGTGCCGGAACACACCATCTACAACGAAGAAATATCAACAACTTCGACACGGACGTGTCTTAGACATACAGAAAATAAGAATAAATCAAGAAAACACACATGACTAACATTCGAATGCGCCCGAGACAAAGAAAGAAACGGCAAAATGAGACCACGAAAACATAGCAAGTTAACACAAACAAACAACACCAAACGACACAGTCGCTAGATATATATCGTGTTAGCACGCACATTTATACATAGGTTCGAAAACATTGTAAATTCATATAAAATATGACACAGTGACAACGTCAATACTAACTCTCGACCTCCGCAGCTTGACTCCCCCAAGTGTGCCTGGAACACCACCAGAAATATCACGCCAGCAGTAAACAGCTTGAAGGAATCCATGTTCTAGCAGCTACCTGCAACAGCAAAAACAACCAAGCCCTAGTTGTCATTGATACCATCTACGTTGTGGGCAACAAATTGTAATGCAGAAAGATGTAGGTGATGTATTTATGGAGGATCTCGCATAAAACAGGCAATTGAGTTCTCACAAGAGTGCCATCAAACGTGGCATGTTTCAGGCAATAATACTATGGCACCAGCAACATGTTGTTACGGTAACAATTTAGTTGACGTGTTATCACAAGAATGCCGTCAAACGTGGCATGTTTCTGGCAATAATACTATGGCACCAGCAACATGTTATTACGGTAACAATTTGAGTAGACGTATTATCACAAGAGTGCCGTCAAACGTGGCATGTTTCAGGAAATAATACTATGGCACCAGCAACATGTTGTTACGGTAACAATTTAGTTGACGTGTTATCACAAGAGTGCCGTCAAACGTGGCATGTTTCTGGCAATAATACTATGGCACCAGCAACATGTTATTACGGTAACAATTTGAGTAGACGTATTATCACAAGAGTGCCGTCAAACGTGGCATGTTTCAGGAAATAATACTATGGCACCAGCAACATGTTGTTACGGTAACAATTTAGTTGACGTGTTATCACAAGAGTGCCGTCAAACGTGGCATGTTTCTGGCAATAATACTATGGCACCAGCAACATGTTATTACGGTAACAATTTGAGTAGACGTATTATCACAAGAGTGCCGTCAAACGTGGCATGTTTCAGGCAATAATACTATGGCACCAGCAACATGTTGTTACGGTAACAATTTAGTTGACGTGTTATCACAAGAGTGCCGTCAAACGTGGCATGTTTCTGGCAATAATACTATGGCACCAGCAACATGTTGTTACGGTAACAATTTAGTTGACGTGTTATCACAAGAGTGACTATGGCACCAGCAACATGTTGTTACGGTAACAATTTAGTTGACGTGTTATCACAAGAGTGCCATCAAACGTGGCATGTTTCAGGCAATAATACTATGGCACCAGCAACATGTTATTACGGTAACAATTTAGTTGACGTGTTATCACAAGAGTGCCATCAAACGTGGCATGTTTCATGCAATAATACTATGGCACCAGCAACATGTTGTTACGGTAACAATTTAGTTGACGTGTTATCACAAGAACTTCCCCTCGTGAGACAAGCACACTTTGAAATAATTTGACGCTATGAGTGTGTTTCCTTATTAAGCATTTGTACATTTTCATTTTTAACGATTGCTTATCCGTTCTAGATTAACATGGCCTGTGGCCCGTTAATGTCGGATGTAATACACCTCAATATGTTAGTCATATAATATTCGGCGCGTACTGGCACATATGGGTGTAGCGTAACTCTTTATGGAAACATATAATATACAGGGAAGTGCATTGCAAAAACGTACACATTAAGCATTTTTACGCTCAAATGCGGTTTTGAAAGTGTGTGTCCGTTGTTCAGCACTGGGATATAGACCGCTCCCGGGGTACGGTTGTGAATATATCCGCTAATATCTCCCACGTTAATGACTGCTACTAGAGTTATGAATTACACCACGTTAACAATTAACGTGATGATTATATAAAATAAGTCTTGGAATATATAACACAAAAACAGTGTTCTCTAGCATACATAATATAAAAAGGTATGTCAAACGTTTAACATAATAACACATTTCAGTCGGATGTTTTATAAGAGCCCAACATAATTGTCGTAATTATTTACTAAAACTGGAAGAAAACATCCACACATTAAGTATACTATATTAATAAGGACAACACATACAGTTATTCCATGATATGATAATTATCAAATATCATAATTTGCACAGAATCGTAGATGAGATCTAGTTGAACACGCTGCTGATATGACAAATAATAACGATATACATAGATCTGATAAAAGACATTTAACTGGATCGTTTAAGCGCGTGCATGCGTGTGTGTATGTGGCCGGGGCTGATTTGATGCATTGAAAATGTAGCATAGATAACATCGCTCTACAAGTACGCAGTGTAATTAGTCCCTTACAACACACAGTGATAAAGAAACTAGTTTAAATTACCAGCAGTTCATTGCAGCAGACACGTCTGGCCTCATTATGGCACGGGTCTATGCACCTCGGCAACTGATTACAATGCTGCTAGCAAATTACTCATAATTATACACTAGATGAAGTGGTATCCCAGAACCTATTACAGAGCATTATGCACTGGTAATATAAAACACCATATTCGAAATCCTAGTCATATATAAAGCCTAGCCGTCCTTCAAAACACCGGCAAAATTATAAAACAGCATTGTTTTCCACACCTGGTATTACTACTGTCATAAAAAGTGTTAATATTTATCAAGAAGATTGGTATTTTAGAGCACAATGTTTGACACACTAATTTCGAGTCTAGAATTATACTGTGGTAGTATACATATATTACTTCGAGTACCAACGAACGATCAATGCAAAATCAGTCACTCGTAAGATGTGTGATATTACAATGTATAGTCGGTGTAATATCAGCTACACAATACACTGTATACAGGGAAACATTGATTGGAAACAGTCATATGTTATTGCGTGGGTCTCACTGGAACGTGTAAGTGATACGTATGAACGCACAGGTGGGTTTACAAACAGTTAACATCTTCTCCACAAAAAAGCATGGCCGAGGAATGTAACAAATTCAGTTTAATGTGTACTAATGTGATAATGCCTGATTTATATTTTCGATTAAAGTAAATATGTCTATGCATCTATTATTCGGTTGTTATGGACCAGAACGTTTCATGCAGTAACAACTGCAAGGAGCTCAAGTTGAATAAGGTCCAGTGTGTGGTTAATACTTAATAACACCTTAGTGATTTCGAGCTTCGAAAGAGGTATACTAATTACCGTAATTATGGCGAATTCTGACGGTACGCTGGAATGTAATGACTATAATGTTTCATAGAACCGTAGCCTATGATCTGTTATGAGATCCATTTCGTGAAGATATCGATATTACAATACTATTATGTTTTTGTTATAATGTAATTATCTTGATTATCTAAACCGAAATGGATCGACTGCGTTTGTTTAGGCACCTTAGCATTGGTCGATCAACAATATATAATAATCATATATAATATACAGTGTAGCTGATGCCAAATAATATGGGGTGATAACAAAAGCATTATTAGTTGGCGGCGATTCGGTGTAGCAAGCCAGGTCAGGTTTGTCTCACTTCATTTGGTGACATTTACACAAATACGATAGAATATTACACTCCAACCATTTAAAAAATACCATATTTATAATTCAACATTTCAACACCTCACAACAAAATACACGCAACACTCTAAACTGCCATTAATTTCTAAATAACATACTGCTACTGACATATCATATGCTAAGGTTTGTTGAGTGGATCGACGAACTGGCGTTTGTATTGTAACGCGCTTATTATCGATCGATTCCTTTGGTCAGAAACCAAACGAGTTTCAGCGGAGGGACTTACAGTCGTTTCGGTGATCATATACTTTAAGCTGTGGACATATACGACATTATGTGCAGCAGGCAATAGTCTTAGTAAACATTCAGTGAAGCAACATCGAGAATGCGTATCAAACGTAGAGGAAGAAAGAAACTAAAATTTAAAGATTTTAGTATTTTAGTATTTTATTTTAGTATGCATAGCATTAGAAGAACCAATAAACCAAGAACGAGAATAAAATAATAAGAAATAGGAAGAAGTACTCCTATCCCGAACGTTTTATTCACAAAATGCAATGGCGCTTGTTTACGTTAATGTTTTATGTCTATCATACTGTTATCTTTGCGTTCTCTTGTTGAAATAAATTGTGTTAAAGTATGTATGCAATTTTCAGTCTGTAGAAGTGTTCACTCCTCGGTAAACCGGTTCAATCGAACACCAATTACATTATTGCAGTCACTGCAGTCAAATAAACTGTGCTATCATAAGACTAGTCCAACAACGGGAGAGCTCGAGCTCACGCCGTGTGCCGGGGAACCAAAAAGAAAAGGAATACAAAGTCATGCATGCCATGACACACTTAAACACCACTTAAAGTTAAATACATAATTACCCTTTACGTTAGCTGATCGTTGTCTCCCACATAAGGCGTGTTCCAACTTGTGGACTGCCATAGAGTTTCGATGAATATGAGTTTATAGTGGCTCACGCAAATGTTCAACTTAAGTATTTGCGTCGTGTTTGGTTTATGAATGTACTCAACGAAGTACAAATGTACACTTACTTGAAGATTTGCCAACAGTGTTGTAAGACGCACGGTGGAAAACAGTTGTTGATGTTTAAATATGGTTAGCGCTGATGTTTCGCGTCACCGGTCGAGAACCAATCAGCTGAGACATGCAAATGTAAAGTGGATGTTATTTTTCCGGGGAACATTCCCATACGCACATATGCTTTCTGTTTACAAGCACCGTGGTTGTTTGTTGTCGTTATCGTTAAGGTGGGCGGCGCAACAGGGACGATGTCACTAATAAGACACGTTTTATATAATGCATAAGTGCACATCTGCACGTAAGCCCGTACACACACACACGCACACGCACGCACGCACACACGCATATGCAAATGACTTGTAATGTCACTTTACGACTGCCTCTGAAGCAAATACAACGGTTCAGAAAGTGCAGAACTGGGCAGCCCGTTTGATCAGTGGCGCTATGAAATATAGCCATGCTACACCGCTGCTGATGAAATTGCACTGGCTGCCGATAGCAGTGCGAGTGGAATTCAAGATCCTGCTATTATGCACCTGCATACATTAAACAGTGTGTAGCCCGACGCCAGACGGATAGTTCGCTACGCTCCAGCGAACACAAATTATTGAGTGCGCCACGCACAAGGCGTCACTGGGCGTGACAGAACGTCCAGCGTGGAGCCTGTTGTCTTTGGAATGCGCTATTGCAGCATCTGAAATTAACATATTATGACCACTGCTGCATTTAAAGGAAAACAAAAGACTTACCTATTTTCGAGAACTGTTTGTATAGTCCTGTGAGCAACGAATGTTGGAACAGCGCTATATAGATATCACGAGTATTAAGATTATTATTACATGAAACGTCTACTTAGGTGTCTTGGCTATAACAGTAATACAATTAGTTATAGCCTCGGTTATAGAGGTGTATGCTATCAAGCAAGATATGCTATTGAGACCGGAGTAATTTGTAGCACATTCTTGCGTATAATGTGTTCATCCGTGGTCTTTTGGAGTGCTATTGAAGACTTCGTCTGGTCATCGCGGCAAAGATAGTCTCTATTGCTACCATGCCATCGTTCCATCACGACAAGGCCCATATACACTAGACACGGTCGTACGAAAATGTCTTATAGGACGAGTTGCTATGGCAATATGCAAAATTTGACGTCACATTTGACGCAGTATGATGTTTGAAGACGCGCTATTTTCGTCTGGCAGGGGGAACCGATAACCAATGAAAACAGCGTATCGCATTGATACACCTCCACCTCGGTGGAGCAGCGAAACTAATCATAATCGCACTTTTGTCCGACACTGTCTGAACGTGTGGCAATAGAAGATCGTCTGACATGTTTATAAACCAAACACGCGACACTATCGTACGGCAGTGTCTGATAGTGTGTTTTGGCTTTAAAGACCCATATACAATATAGCAATGCCGTAAGACATGTTTGATGGGTTCTAGCTGTATCGGATATGGCCTCGTACTGCCACACGTTCAGACAGTGTCGGACGGAACTATCGGTGTAGGTCACACACTCACTGTTTCACCAAGGTGGGGGTGTTTCCATCCAATATGCTATTTTTATTGGCTAGCGGAACCTTCGTGTCGGATAACAATAGCGCACGTTGAATCACTATTCTACACCAGATAGTGTCCGGTGGTGACGAAAACATGTGCATAATTATTGTCATAGCAACGCACCCGATAGGTCACTGCCGTACGTACCAGGCAACAAAAATGGCCTATCGCACCTACTTCGCTGAAACAGTGAAACAGTTGCACTTCCGTCCGACACGTGTGACAGTACGAGACCATCCAACTTAGATAAAACACGTCAGACATGCTGCATTATCGTGTCTGGGTATTTGGCCCTTTAGAAGGTTAATCCTAATGTGTTATATGCTCTGTCTGCGAACGCAGTGTAAATGACAGATCTGTGTTGCGCTATTTTGTGTGACATATAGATGATGCGTCCAAGTGTAGAGTTTTATAGGTGAATAAGATCCACACTCGAGCTACATTCAGTCAGTTGACGCGTTCATTTGGCTCGGTCCTTGGGGATATTGATGCATAAGAAGTCATCATCATCATTATTATTATTAAGTTATATTCACATATTTTGAAAGTATACACGATGTTGGATTGGATTTATTGGGCTGGATGTTGAATTTATAATAGACTGGATGTCGGGCTTTACAGAAGACTGGATGCCAATGACTATTTAAGGCTGGATTACGGACACTATTCAGAGGAGAAAGTCGAGGGTTGTATAAGGTTGGATGACTGGCTTTATACAGGATTTATAAGCAGGATACGATTTAAAGTTGGACGACGTGCTCTATAAAGGCTGGGCACCTGGTTCCATAAAAGGCTGTGTACCTGGATATATACAAAGCTGGATACTGACTCTCTACAAGACTGAATACCTGGTTCTGTAGAAGATTAGATACATGACAGGGTACATGAATACCTGGTTTTATACAAAGCTGGATGTCGAGATTTATATAAGGTTGGATGCTCGGTTGTATACAAAGCTGTGTGATCCGCTCTAAACAACACTGGATGGGGGATCTATACAAGGCTGTATGTTACGCTCTGTACAATGCTGTATGCTACGCTCTATGCTGTATTCCGGACTTTATGCACGGACATATATTAGGTTCTAAACAAGGTTGTATGCTACTGTCTATTTAATGTTTACGTAATATTAATATTTCCATTACTCAACTATTTCTTGTTATTTTCACGATCTTTCTGCACAATTACTATGCACAATTATACAGATGTAATTAAATGCTGTGAATCCCTTAATGATTGAAGTATCCCTTTATGAGAGAACATTCATTCCAGGGTCCTGAGCTAGCCGAAACCGCACTCAATAGAAATACAAATACTAGAGGTGCATTGTCTGGCGGGGGCCCACTTGGGAAAGACAAAATATAATTTAATTGTCCTGAGAACCCTAACATAATTTGTGTCATGTTATCATAACGACAGCATTACGGAAATGTAGTATTTGCTGTGAATGATCTAATATAGACTGAGCACGTTCACGCATTAATGTCGTTCAAATATTTTAAAATTGTTCCTGTCTTTCGAAGGAGACCCGAAACTGTAAACCTATCTCAATGCATATGTGAGATAATACCCCTAATCTGCCCCTGCATGTATTAGTTTGTTGCCATGATATTACGTTAATTTACTTCAGGCTTGTAGTAAAACGACGGCTCACGGTGGTGTGGTCACCGCCATTGTTGAATGTTTATCGTTGTGTTTGAATTGATAATTCGAAGAACGATTACGAAAGATATCGTGCGGGATGTGAGGAGATGATCTGACGGTGGTAGAGGGCGGGGAAACAGTCGTCCAAGGAAAATGCTAACTGGAAGATCCTTAATAATTAGATTGCATGCGATCGAAGTAAGGTTGGAAAGGAAATATTATCTACATCGTTATTTACTCTTCACTTGTTATACGGACAGGTCATAATTGCAAGTAATATTGCATATAAAATGCACACACCTTCTTGAAGACCAGCAAACGCAACAGCACAGGAAAATTATAAAGAGGCAAATAGAGCAATCAAGAACAGGGTAAAGCAGACAAGGAAAACTTCTTTGAAGACCAAGCCAAACAAGCAGAGGATGCATCAACCCAATGAAACATGACACCACTGTATGATATAACAAGAACATTAGCAGGAATGTGCAAGCACGCAGATAGGCCAATCAAAGCAAATAAATGGCAATATTCTTACCAACGATGAAGATCAGTTGAAGAACTGCTGAACCGCCAACCACCTCAGAACCCTCCAGACATCGCACCAGCTGAAGAAGTACTCCAGATAAGATGCGAAAGACCAAGTAAGACAGAGATTGAGAAAGCCATCCATCACCTGACGAGAGGGAAAGCTTCCGGCCCAGACAAAATTCTGCTGAGGCATTCAAGGCTGATATAGAGACATCCACAGAGATATTAGACAATCTAATCTGGAAGATTTTACAAGATTTAACAAGATTTAACCAGATTGCCACCTAGAGATTCAACTCTAGATGGCAGGTGGACTAGGAAGCCATTTGGCTTATCGATAGTCCAACCTATCTATCTAAGTATACCCCGCCCGTCTTAGGTATATGTCGATTTTATTTTTTAAATATATTAACACTACTAGCACCTACACAATCAGCTGATAATCTGTTCCATTCGTTTACTGTTCTTTGTGAAAATGAAAATGTTCTAATATCTAGTCTACATTGCTTCTTTGCTAATGTAATTCCATGTCCTCTAGTCCTTCTCTCTTCCTTGGCTGTGAAAAAAATATTTCTGTCAATATTTTCATATCCATTCAATATTTTAAACACCTCAATCTGATCTCCTCTCAATCTTCTGGTTTCCAGTGTTGTTAAACCACATTTTAGACGCATTTCATAACATAAAGAAATACCAACTGAATGGAAAGGAGATTAACTCGTGAAGCTCCCAAAGAAAGGACATATGCAAGAATGTCAGGACTAGAGAGGGATAATGCTACTATCAGTACCCGGAAAGGTCTTCAACAGAGTCATCTTGAACAGACTGAAGACAGGAGTGGATGCCAATCTCAGAGATCACCAAGCTGGCTTCCGTAAAGACAGGTCATGCACCGACCAAATAGCAACACTCCGAATCATTGTTGAATAGTCCATGGAATGGGACTCATCTCTGTACATAAACTTTGTAGATTACGAGAAAGCATTTGACAGTCTCGACAAGATACACTGTAGAAGCTTCTACAGCACTATGGTATACCAGATATATTTACATCTCTGATAAGAAATACTTATGAAGATATGTGTCGAGTTCAGTTTCGTAATTGTTTTATATATGAGTACCTATAAAAGTGACAGACAATTGCGGAATGTGGGTTTGTTAACCATTTAACAACCGTGCACTTATATAGGTCACGCGTTGTATCCAATAGCTGTATTCAGTATTGTATGTAATATATAGACCCTACGACTGAGGCTACCTTGGACGATTAAGGCAAGTCAGGAAACATTTGAATACGTAAATTCTAAAAGGGCCAAACTCAAGATAAATTCGATTTTCACTTTTTGTACGAATTTGATCTTCACATAGCAATGCATATTAATACGTTATAAACAGGCCCAATATCATTGTTTAAGTCCCACAAAGAATGGCATACATTATGTAGTGAATTCTAAATGGGCCCAACTCCTGCAATTGAGCCCTTTTAGAATTAACTTGATAGCAGCATCAGTTCTCTAATCTATGAAGACTGGCAACGTTTGGCGCGATTTTGAATGAGTCGCCGAAGTTCGGCAAAAAAGGAAGAGAAATTAATTATAGTGGGTAAAGAACAACGTAAAACGAATGAAAGCGGAAAGGAAAGATTATGTCAACATAAAAGGATCTCAGTAAATGGCAAACAAACTGGTATAAAATGCAGGCAAGTGACTAATCTCAATGGTTACGTTACACTAAGTGACCCTGGCTATGCTACACTTGTTATGACATCACACTGTTATTTGCATGCCATATTATCCATGAAAAATGTTCCAGGGACTTAGTTGTTTTGTAAATGTTGAATGTATATTTTACAAGTTTATTGAATCGGTTTCTTAGCATAGTTTATATGTTATTAAAATGCAATATTTTTAATTACCGGTTTAAGTAAAAAAAAAAAAATTGTATAGGACACCTAAGCCTTCTGTTTGTTCAGGCATTTTTCAGTTTCTGTTTCCCCATGGTTTAGAAAAACGTCCTCCTGCACAATTTTGTCTGATGGAGTTGGGCCCTTTTTTGAATTCACCGATTCATTTGTTAAAGTTTTCATAATTCACCGATTCATTTGTTAAAGCAAGTACAAGTTATCCAACATTTTTTTATTCAACAGCCCACTGGTTACATGCACTATGACGCAATACGCTGAGAGGGAGAGTCAAGTTATCACGCGGATGTCAACGTAGTATTAAAAACAACCTATAGCATATCGACGATTACATAGTAGTGATCGGTTAACTTAACTCAAGTAGCGCCATCTGGGGAATGACTGACAACAATAAATCAACGGCTTTGTGGTTTTTCTTATGTAGCACCAGCACGGCAAGCAGATCATCGTATGAACTGAATTAACTGTGAGACCAATTGTTGACGGCAAATATAATAACGGCCTTGGTCACACAGGGAATACGGAGGTAGTCTATCCTAAAATTCCATAGTTGTTAGTTTGTTATGAATAAGTAATCTAGTATAATTAGTCTAACTACAAGTTGGCAAGGAACATTCTGTACAATGACATTTCCTTAACTGGACGTTATATGGTACTAACCGTGACTTCGTTATGTTTGATTTTAGAGGTGATATGAATGTGATAATGTAACTTAGATCGATTTGATCTGTTATATACACCTCACCGTAACTGAGCTGGTACCTGCATAGTCATCTGCCGCCCTGTCATGTTTAATAAACCTGTTATATTAGACGCGAAGAATGTCACTACTTTTCTCGGCAAGGCATAGCAGAAGGTAGGTGAAAATGTTTTGAAAACTACGCTATGTTATTTACATGAGAACCAGAAATAAGACGTGCGCACGCGCAACAAAATACTAACGTGAGGCACACAGAGGTGTCAACGGTTACGCTTTCGAGATTTTGGAACGTTAGTTTCATAAAAACAAGTAGAAATCGAACTAACATTCAGCGGCATGGTGTTTAGAAGGCCTAATTATAGTGTGACGATGATACAGAAACATGTGATGCTCCGACGCCGGGACTCCACGAATAACTTTTAAAGTAATGAGCTCCCTAGTTCTCCAACCCCCGGTACAAATTCTGAAAAACAGTATAAATTTACGAACATACATGAAGCGGGTGTGAGTTCACATACAGAGAAAGAACGAACTGTTTTATAATATATACGTCATTTATACAGTATCGTGATAACTAGAACTAGTTTGAACTTGTTGTCTATATGGCTATGCGCGCGCTGATCGTGTAGTGTGTGATTGCAGATCGCCTGACGGATAAGTTCAAACTGAGGTGTTGTGGTGTAGAAGTTCAATATATGTGCACGTGAAACATGCAGCCATATAAACAGTCCCTAACTACATGGGCAGAAAGTGCACTTTGAGTTAGATAGAAGCAGTTATGATTATACAGCGAGTTTGAAGTCGATGTCTGGTCGCTGCAGTACGGTTGTTATGGTATCATTCTTAGACAGCAAACTTAGACATAGTACACTCTATGACCCTTTTTACTGCAAGCTCAGATGTGGCACCAGAGTGACCACTAGTGGGCAGTACTTGTGGACTGGTTTTGGTCAATGCTACCCCTGTTTACCCACCGGCCTTGAGGAGACAACATCACTGACAACGGTGAAGCCAGCGAGACTAGATCATTATTGTGTGACGGAAGTGCAGACGGAAGAGCGGAGGGAGGTGGGTAGACACTGTTATAACATAAATACGAAAAGAGCAAGTGCAAATCTTCTCTAACTCACTTCAAATTATAGGTAATATCGAATATACCGAATACAGTATTAAATCATGCACATTACAGGGAAACTACCAACGAAATCTACGATATACTGTTTTTAGTCAGATCTAACGGTGAACCAACTGTAACGACATGAATCAAAACTATCGAAACATAAGGTTGTTTATGTTTCTTTGTAATGTGTTAAGCATTTGTCGAAAATACGCCAATGATAGTATTCCAAGAGGTCAGTAACGGAGGAATTGTGTCACACAATAGATGTGTCGGCGTTAACAACTGCCGGGTCGACAGGTTTCTAATATCTACACATTCACGCACTATAACATGCCGCCAAATGGAGATACTGCAAAACAACAGCAAATGTTTTCATATTTATTAAATACATGTAGCAGTGCACAGAGATGAACCAACACAAATGAAAACTGATCACACACCAAACAAGAAACGACACAACAAAGTTATTTCTGCAAACAATACATCGTTACATTATAAGATATCCAGCTCCAGATTAAAGCACTTGGGATTTCATCCACTGGCTGATCTGTTCATTCGAACAGCATATCCAATAAATAGCTATATTGACCCCTATTGAAATATATTAACTTTAAGTATATATATATATATATATATATATATATATATATATATATATATATATATATATATATATATATATATATATATATATATATAGTGTCACTGATGTTATTTATATGGGTAATATATAATATATATGTAGTTTTACTGAATGAATTAAATATTTGTATGGTAATGTATTCCAGATGCTATAAGAAAGTATGACAATTTATGGTAACATTGCCACCAACTATAGCATCATAATAGTATTTGAAATTACTCCAAGACAATAGAATAATGCTGCTTAAGAAATCAAGTGAAATGTTGATTTGTACAGCAGGCCGACCCCACTACCATGACGGTTCTTTTGTAGCAGATGACGTAGGTTGTAATCGCCCGCCGTGAGCGCGTGTATGTCTGCATTGTCGTCGTGTGATAGCCAGGTATCTATCATATGTTTGGCGTGTGTTGTTGCTGCGTATTGGTCGGATAGGCAGAGTTCCTCGTTGTTGTTAGAATTACATGAATTGACCTAAGCCTTCGCAGAAGACACGGACCATCCAGTTGTTCCTCTGTGAGTTGGTGTTGCATGACATATACCCAGTTGGTTCAGGTCGGAGTACACTCTCCTGATACATTAACGATTCTGTGGATTGTTGACACAGTTGGCGTAATTGCTGACTTGGGTATATGATCACAATTGCAACTATCAAAATGCGTCAACAATGGCGCGGCAAATAGAATAGTGTTATATAAAATTACTAAAATCCAAGCAGACATAAATATCCAAACACTAACTTTGCTTTCTTCGTTGTGAACGCACCTTCACAATCACCACAAATGTAAAATCAAAGTAGAATGTAGCGTAAAAAAACATAAGAAAATGCCAGTAATACAGCGACACATTTACCCCAGTGGCAGCTCAAGCGCACACGTGACTAAGATATATATATATATAATATATATATATATATATATATATATATATATTATATATATATATACATATATATATATATATATATATATATATATATATATATATATATATATATATAATAATATATATATATATATTATATCTGTGAACTGACTACCTTAATCTGAACCCCTCCTCTGCCTCGTCACACTGTTGCATTGTAGTCTGGCCTGTAGCAATATACTAATTCAAGTTTAATATATTATGCATTCAGGTATTGCTGTGGTGAAACGTTTTGGTAAACATAATAAGAACAGCTAACACAATCTGCAGTAACAACATGTTTTTCCCCACATTCCATTAAGCTGTAGTGTCACCTGTGTCACATGTCGTACTGTTTACCGTTTTCAGTATAAAACATCTATGCCACAAAACAACGGTATATCGTTGTTATGGAGACCGTTGGTCTCATGAGCTTATAAGAATGTTTGTGAGAGATGCTTCACGTGCAACACGTTACGTTTTCTATGCAACGGGTAAGAATTAATATGCCCCGCACCGGACAACGTTGCAAGATGGTATTGGTGACACTTCATTGTTGTGCTTGATCATCGTATATCCTACTACCCTTACTGAAGTTTTTATAGGTATGTCCTTGTGTAGTGAATAATAGATTTATCCTATTCAATGTAATCACATTGTTTGTCCTTCACCATAAACATGGGAATAAAATGACGCGAACAACATCGGCAGTCCGGTTAAATATATCTTCGTTTTCGTTGCGCAGATTTGTGTCCACCGAAATCGTAGACAATATTCCATACAA
Organism: Ridgeia piscesae; assembly: GCA_025642075.2. Taxonomy (NCBI): domain Eukaryota; kingdom Metazoa; phylum Annelida; class Polychaeta; order Sabellida; family Siboglinidae; genus Ridgeia; species Ridgeia piscesae. Next base: position 3,095 of record JAODUO010001216.1, on the reverse strand, counting down.
GTACAATAATTAGCAATGAGATGATAAAAAACCAAAGCGCCCAAAATCAACCCGGTGTATGACTCACCGTTTGAGTGGATGAATTACCCATCTACCTATAACAGTCCATGTCCCTTCAGTAGTATCAGCAACTGATCAATCATTATATTGTATTGCATTGTATCTTTCTCATAATATGTTGTACTAAGCAATACTATTACCATGTTGTTGTTGTTGTTGTTGAAGAAACTTCAATTCAAGTGCCCGTTTCCACCAGTGTAAGTCTCATCGGCGGATCGAACGAAGCCTCTATATATCACGACAAGATTTAACAAGATTTAACAAGATAGCCACCTAGAGATTCAACTCTAGATGGCAGGTGGACTAGGAAGCCATTTGGCTTATCGAGAGTCCAACCTATCTATCTAAGTATACCCCGCCCTTCTTAGGTATATGTCGATTTTATTTTTAAATATATTAACACTGCTAGCACCTACACAATCAGCTGATAATCTGTTCCATTCGTTTATTGTTCTTTGTGAAAATGAAAATTTTCTAATATCTAGTCTACACTGCTTCTTTGCTAATGTAACTCCATGTCCTCTAGTCCTTCTCTCTTCCTTGACTGTGAAAAAATATTTCTGTCAATATTTTCATATCCATTCAATATTTTAAACACCTCAATCTGATCTCCTCTCAATCTTCTGGTTTCTAGTGTTGTTAAGCCACATTCTTTTAGACGCATTTCATAACTAATATTCCTGAGTTTTGGTATCATTTTGGTTGCTCTCCTTTGTACTCTTTCTAGCATATCAATAGCCTTCTTGCGATATGGCCTCCATGCTTGTATACAATATTCTAAGTGAGGCCTAACTATTGTTTTATACAGCGGTATTATTAGTTCTTTTTCTTTGTACACTATATTTCGCCTAATTAATCCAAGAATTTGGTTTCCCTTCGCTGCTGCAATTCCACACTGCTCTGATACCTTCATGTCAGCACTAATAGTTAACCCTAAGTCCTTTTCCTTTAAGGTAAAGGACTTAAAGCACTCGAGTCATCCTCGCTCGCTAGAGGTCTCCACTAGTGATTACTTCAGTACTAATAATCGATGAACGTTTAGTAAAACATGGTTTTTAAGCTCAACCAATTGTATCGTTCACGAGGATTGGGGTTGGTATCCGGCCATGTCATATAATGTTGGATGATTTCAGCCACACGCTGCTTGTGTTACATAGTACATGGGACGTATAAGCAAATATTATACTACACAAAACCGTCAGTTGCTTGTACGATTGGGTCGTTACATTAGACTACACACAATTGTCTATCCGTCATCAAATGGGGGTGGGTATTTGCGTTGTTTTCAGGGGTGAAACAGTCGCGAATAGCGAAGTCAATACAGTGGTTCGATTCGCATAAATCATGCACTTCTCGACCTGATCTGCCAGGGCTAATTTGCATGGAAAACATCCCTGGCTTGCGATGATGGCTCGAATCAAGCCTTCAAGACCTCCAAGTCAGGAAGACCTTTATATGCAGTAGCTTCATATCTACTCATGTTATCCGTAATTTTTTTAATCCATATAATACCGTATTTTACGTATCGTGTTCTCCAGTCCGACCATTGGTCTCCTCCCAGTCTACGGTGTTGTAACACATTAAAGTATTCGATATGTCCCACACGTGCCGTCACATATTGTAATAGCGCAATGGTGCAGTAGCTAGAGCGTCGTACTCTCGACTACGAGAACCCGGGTTCAGATCCTGTGCTATTGTGTCAAACATTCGGCATGTTTTTCACTGTACATTGCTCTAGTTCACTCAGTTGTATACATGGGTACCTAACTATAGACAGTGGTGGATATTTGTATACGAATAGCACTAACTGTAGCGTGGTTGGATGTTTCCTAGAGAAGTCAAGGTGGTATTCGATTGAACAGATCTTCCAGGGAGTTCCTATTATAAATGGTGCTATATTGGTATCATAAATATGGAATGTCCCAGATGTTAAGGGACGCGTGACAAACCTATTCTTGAGTGATGGTTGGGACAAATAATGATCAAACCCATCACGTTTGTTGCTGTCAATGTTGTATAATATATTTGTCAATCAGAACTTAACCATTTACAAAATAAATTTCAGTTTGAACGTGGATTTAAAAAAGCTATAAATACGTTTAATCGTCACTTGCGCCACCGTGCGGATACTTTCTTGATCACAACTATTTGAACATATGCCATAAGATGGCATCCTGGTGCTCTCTTGCATGCGGTTTCGTTTTATTCTCAAAGACGGGCGTGTTGTCATAACAATTTTTTACAACGTAGATGAAAGCATAAACCTTTCATACAAGAGTAAGGTAAATATTGAAATAATGTGATATTTATTATAATGTAAATCAAATTAATTGTACTTTACCAAAATAAAAATAAAAATCCACCAGACACCGCAAGCACCATTTAAATGAACATGCTAAGAGGAGCGAACAATCACATAAAATAACATATCATACACCCGACTTAGGATTTACACAGAAAATAGAAATACCCACAACCTACGCTCGTCTGGCATCTGTTCTCACTCTGCAAGTTACATATTTAGTGCACAAACGGATAACGGAGGGCACAACAGATTGCCGAATCTGTTAGTGAAGCATTTTGGATCAACCAGGCGTGGATTGAAAGTGCTCCGCTGTTTTATTAAGTTGCTTATGATGGGACGTGTGCATTCAGTAAAGCATGATTACACGTGTCTTCCTGGCTATTCAATGCCGAAAGGAGGGAATCAAGACTCATGCCCAGAGACGAAACAACTTTCTTAACAATATTGCCAAGCCTTCCAACATCATGATTAAGTGTACTGAAATTAAGTATAAATAACAACAATACCATTATTTGTGGGTGTTCCCAAATAAATGTCAGTAGTCGGATTATGTATTCGATGACACAAATAACTACCAGTATTATAGAAGCAATGGTGTATAGGTTATGGCGCTGCACTCACAACCTGTGGATCGAAATAGCTTGCTGCCATTTTGAGGTAATTATGTCTGTTCTTTCCTCCAATTCACTTAGCTGGGTGAAAAACTACCAATAGACAATGACCAATATTT